>JACXSJ010002113.1:0-56450 GCA_014851325.1 Pentalonia nigronervosa | reverse complement strand
CGGCAGTCGGTTCCCGTGGTTCCGACAATTTTCCCGGATATTCTACTCCTTATTTATGCGTGCGGTGGAACCGCTCTGTGATTCGCCTGTATATGCATATAAGTACGCAGGTTATCTGTGAGGAAATAACGAGCATTACAATAGTATTATGTATATTCGCCCGACGTAATTATCAAAAAAACTAAAGTATAATATTATTTAGTGACGGTTACGAACGTGTACCTATATCATAAATTTAGGTTTAGGGACAAATAGTTCTTAAAAAAACGCAAATATGCAAAAATGACTGAATGAGCACTAAATTACACACACAAAAAAAATAAAATAAAATAATAACAAATATGTGATCAAAAAATTTGAAACAAAAAAATATTATTAGTTTAAAATTAATTATTATTATAAAAACATTTGATAAAGGTATGTTACATTAAACTTAGGTGGTTGGTTTAATTTTTAATTTTTAATCTTCTTTTATGTTTTCCGTTTGATTACATTTTCTAATGTCTCGATATGATAAAAAATTTCTAATTTTTTTTTTAAGTAGTTAAAAAAAACACTAAAAAGCGCTGATTATCTAGATAATCCGTAAATATGCTCTAATACACAAAAACATTAAAATATGCAAAAATATGCATAATCAAATTTTGGATTTAGATTCTTATGTAACATGAACAAGATTTATATTTGACTTTGCTACTATTTACATTACTCAAAAAAAAAAAAAATGCAAATGCTAGAAAACCCTAAACCTAATCATGATTGTGCGGCTATTCGTCATCCAAATAAGCACTGAAATATGCACAAAAAATAATAATAACAAATATGTGGTAAAATAGTTTAGAAAAAAAAATTATTATTATTATAAAAATTATTTGATAAAGGGTAGTTTAAAAAGAAGCACTAGGAAAGTACTGATTATCTAAAGATAGTTCGTAAATACGCTCTAATAAACAAAAAAATTAAAATATACACAATCAAATTTGAGATTTAGATTCTATGTAGCATGAACAGAATTTATATTTGACTGTTACTTTTTACATTTTCAGAAAAAAATATGCAAATGCTAGGAGTCCCTAGCCTAATCATGATGTGCGACTATTCGTCATCATCGCCATCATCAAATACTTGGATTCCGAGACGTATTTAAATATTGTTCTATTTAGCTGGGCTAGAGACTTATTACGTATTTATAGAAAATTGCATGTTTTTAATAATCATTTAAGACATATAGCTAAGTAACATAAAAATTAGTTATATGATAATACTATAGGAGTTGAAAGCAATTTTTTTTATATTTGTATTTGATGTGCATTTTTTACATATTATTATACAATATTTAATATGAATTTTCTAAAAACCGTTAAAATTATTAATATTATTTGATAATTTATTGTGCTTTATTCCTCTGTGATTCACCTATGCATATAAGTACAAATTAGCTGTAAGGAAATAACGCGCGTTATAATATTATTATGTGGATTTGCTAGACGTAATCATCAAAAACACTAAAGTATAATAACATATAGTGACGGTTACAAACGTATATATCATGATTGTGAGGCTTATCTGAAGAAGAACTTTTTGGTCTTTTATTTAAATTACACTATCGCTTATTTTTTTACGATAAATTTAGAACTTACCTAAATTATAATACTTAATACAGAATCAATCTAGACTTGAAAATCATTAAAATCTTTTATTAGATACTAAAAATAATAATAAATATAATTGTTTGAAGTTTAAAAATACTTTTCTGAACAATTTAATACCTTGAAATTCCCCTTTTATAGGTTCTGAGCACATGCCGAGTTACCATGGTGCCTGGAGACGACGCATTCGTATTATATGACATTTTACGGTAATTTTATTTCTGTACTAACTCCGAGAAATAATAATATATATTATATATTTCATCTAACCTTATTCACCACCCATGCGATAATGTGTCATTGCTTTGACATTTATAATACCACCACCACTCAATCCTGCAGAGCGAAGCAAGACGAGTGCCATGTACCAGGTCTCTTTTATATAGTATTCTGACTGTTTTTAAATAAAAGTTTTATTCATGGGATTCCTTATTTTTGAAATGTTACTGAAAATGTAATAAATTTCTGGTACATTAATTATTATACCATGATTTATGTTTTATGTGTAAGAACTTAGAGAGAGAGGGGGGCGATAAGAAAAAAAAACATTTGTTTTAGGTGTAGTTTAATATAAATATCCATATGCCACTTGATAAACTTTAAATGGTTGATATTATTCAATATATAGATACCTCAGGAATATTTATTTTTTACCTTGTTTAAACGAAAGACTGAATAAATTTAAACATCAAAAAGTCACTACTACGCAAATATTATAACATAAAAGTTCTAGTATGAAATTTTTACATACGTTTTGTGTCTTCTCAACCTTTCTATATTATTATTCAATGAATTACCAGAAAACGTACAAAAAAAAAAAAAAAATCCCGGGAGATACCGCATGCTAGTGTCAGTCGACGGGGGATGGAATATTTCTCTCTCGACATTTATATGACGTGTAAAACTGCAATAACGCCAACACCAATGGCATGGACGACACATTGTCAGTGCTGAATCTGAAAGGCTCATTTTTTTTTTTTTTTTTGATGGTTAAACATTTTAGTAATATAAATTATATAATTATTATTATTATTATTTATTACAATAAATTTAGTACATTTGACATTTGATACGTAACACATCATATACATTTTATATATTTTAAAAATGTTATTTATGTTATACAAATTAGAAAACATATTTATTTTTATTTTTTAAATCAATTTAATGCGATGATTAGTTTTCTCGCATACAATGCATTGCTTATTCGATGATCTGAGGTGAGTTTTTTTCGCATTCGATATTTATATTCATATACAATAACCTATAACGTGTCTTGTCTCAAATTTGGTAAATTGGTGTACGCACATTATTGAAACATTGATAAAAATTAATTATATTAGATAATTTCCAAGCACTTCGATGTAAAATGTGTGAACGGTAGGTTCATCGATAGTAATAAATAATAATAAATAAAAGATAATACAATCGTATATTAGGTACATATATAGTACATTAATTAACAAATACATTTTATTGACAGTTGTATCTGTTGGGAGGGGAGGGGGTTGAATAAAATTCCAGGGTGCATTCGACCCCCCTCTTTTCCTCTCTAGAGTATATCCGGATTCAACACTGCATATTATAGTCATGTATTCATACATCAGTGTAAGCGCATTCATCTCACTTGTCTGTAATGCATCGACCCGTCTAGCAATGTGTCACACTCATTATTATTTCAAAAAGTCTCAACTTGTCTGATAATATTTTCTTTACTTAATTCGATGTCTTTTCAAAAGAACATTTCTGCAAAAAAAAATTATATTTTTTTACTATTTTTTACATGTTTACATATATCCGATCATATAAACTTTAAATACGTGTAACTAAAATGAACTACTTGTCCGAAATTTGATTTTTTTAAATTGAAATATTCCGAATAATACTTCAGTATATGAAATAAAAAATATATGGGATGTTGTTCAAAAAAGTATAAAAAGTAAAACAATAAAAAAATTATAATTTTTTTTCAAAAACTTTGTTTTAAAACGATATCGAATTGTGCAAAATAGATATTTTCAAAAAACGTCGAAACTTTTCGAAATAATTATGCAAGTTTAGACACTTAAATGGATCATCCCATATAATTGTTTTGTCAGGGGGGAGGGCGAGTGATATTCCAGGGCGCATTCTACTTCTTTTCTCTGCAGCAGGACTCTGGAGTACCTCTGGATACCTGGATTTAACACTTCATAATGACATTATACAGTGAAACTTTCACATAACGAAGTCTTATGGGCAACAACAAAAAAATCGTAATCTAGAGGAATTTTGTTCAATAAAATTACATATTTTTTAAAATTTTTTTCTTTAAACAGAAAATTTCGCTGAACGGAAATTCATTGTATGGAAGTTTTACTGTAGTTGTCATGCATTCTTACGTCGGTGTATGTATCACACTATTATCACCTGTAGTGCATCGGCTCTATAGGCGGAGATCGAGGGAGGGGTTATCAATAAAACGATCGAAAGCCCCCTAAATTATTGAACATTTTTCAAAATATAAAATAGGTACTTATTTTACAACAGTTGCCAAAATCTTGGAAATTAAAAAATATTTACTTTTTTGTTAATAAAGTTATTTATTTTTATTTTTTTTTATTTTTATATTCGTCGTCGCCGAGCTATTCGCTTATACCGGTACACCGCACAGTGGTCTAAAATCCAATTTTGATGGAAATAATTATTTGTATCACAAAAATACATTTTTTTTATAAACTTTCTTACATATTAAGATGCTTAATTAAGTCTTTTACTTATATAAATTATTGAATCACATAATTGTATTAATTACTATGAATTCTCCACCCGTTATAAACCATTAGTGGAAATAAATACAAAAGTGAATTAACATTTTACGATAATATTCAAATAGACTTCTTAGGATACTAGCAAAAATATTTAAAAAATATATTTTCATTTTTACTGGTTAAATGACAAAATATATTTTTACTCGATTAATCACAAAATGTGTACAATTTTACATAATCAAACCTTATACTTATTTATATCATAATTCAATTTAAATTCTATCATTTTCCCCATATGTGTCTATACTTGTCAGATATTGATAATGTTCTTACTTATCTTAATCTTATCATTATTTAACTCAATTTTTTTGTTTCTTAGTATATTACACAACGAGGAAATGTATAGATCTGAAAATACTAGTAGCAAATTTAGAACATCTTCGTTTTAATCTACTCTACTGATTTTTCGTGAATGGCGTTCGCGATATTTTTTATAGTCGTTATTCCTGGCCTCTTGCGTTTTCAATTTCAATAATCAGACTTTGATAAACATTAATTGTTTAAAATTTTAAAGACATGATATCAATGTCAATATCAAGAGCATTATTGATAAAATTGCTATTAAATATAGGTATATTGTATTAAAACAATAATATATTAATTGTATTATAAACTAATGATTATTTAATATAATGTAGATATTATATAAATTAATGATTTTTAAAATGTATAATATAATATTTAGTTAGTAGTTTTTATTTATTTATTTATTTTTTTTTTTTTTTTAATTGGTAATTTAATAGTTAGTGCGTATTGTAGGCAACACTGTTTTTAGAGAGGAGCCTTATTTAAAAAAAAAAAAAGATTAAATTCCTCCTCCCCATCCCTCTAAAATTAAATCAAATCTCCGTCTATGGTCAGTTCTAGGTCTAGAGCGATGACCGCAGCTAACAATCGCGTACTCGCGTACGTCTTGCACATCAATATAATAATAATAATAATATTACGATATGGGCGTATATCATAATAATATTGCAACAAAGTTTGTCGCCACCGCATGTAATTAATCTTCGCCGCGGCGGCGCGTTGGTCGCGATAACGACACACGAACACACTCAGCTGTGAGCGAGTGCGGCGGCGACCGCGACGACGGTGGTGTGCTCGTCGTCGTCGTGGCGCAGTAATGGATGGTTAAACCATTTAAAATGTAATTACTTTCTCTCCGAGAGACTTTGACGTTGTGACGGTAATAATAATAATAACAATAATAGTGTGGTGTGAGAGAAAAAATATATTATATTAATATGTATTATATGTTATATAGGTGCATAAATGTATAGGTCAAACTCGGAAGACGCGTGAGTGAAAAAAAAACCGTATTTTATACTTCGGTGTTAATATATTGTTATTATTATTATTATTATCTTTGTCGGACGACAACCATATAAATTAATAATAATGTCGTCGTTGTTTTTATTTATTTATTTGATCTTATTATAAAATGATTTCCACTACAAATCGCACGCCGCCGCCGACGTGATTTGATAAAAATTTTGCACGACACGTCGTGTGCACACACATTATTGTGACAATAATAATATAACAATATGTAGTGAAATGGTACCGCACACGACTCGAAAAATGTATCGAAATAACGCGCAGCGCAGAATAATATTACTTCATTTTAAATTTAAATTAATTTATTCCGTCCGTTTCCACTCCTCGTGCGGCGTATATATAATGGTATTAAGTAAATTTCCCCTGTTTAAGTATTTGTCCGCCGAGTCTCACGGAACACATTAAAAATGCATATCAATTTCGTGCTTATAAGTTATAATATCATTTCGCGTGCCGGTTAAAACGCAAAATGCTTTTTTACTCCTATTACCGAAAGGAAGGGTGAAAACGGGAACGGCAATCGTTTCGCTGCGAAATTGTTGTCCCCGGTCTTAGCTTATTCCGTAATGACCACATTTTTAATTATTTCGCATAATTTCGCACTATTGTCTGGTTTGCCGAGAATACCTAGGTACACTGTAACGATACACTTTTACGATTTTATAAAATCTTTGATTTTATCGTTGTATTTTTTCTTTCATTTTTCATTTCACAAATATAACGTCAAGTATACCTATTATAATAACACGATGATTATGATATATATTATCATTATCTGTACTGGCGGTCCATCGTATAAATTATATATAACTTATTATTAATATATAACATGTCCGTACAACGCGGATTGATCGAAACGGTAATTTATTTCTGCCGTCCACGAGTAATTTATTATTCAGCATTTTATTTTCATATCAATTCGCCGCGCGAAACGTTTATTATAATTTATTACTGCGTGCGGCTGCACATATAACTGGATTGTTATGTACATTATGTATATTTTTGTTGTTATCAGATATACCTATACCGGTGTGGCGGTGATCAGGTGTGCACACTTCGCAACAATCGTTTGTTCGTCACATAGACACAATAGAATACAATACATTGTCTGGTTTATGTCATTTTAGGCATTGCACGATAAGAAAATATATAGTCCAACGAATTGAATATACAATCGAACTCGCTGTGGTTATGTTATTATTTTCAAAGACACCGCAATAATTGACACGGTTATCGGTCAGTTATCGCCAGTGTTATCTAGATACATCTATCTAAGTAATTGTTTATTCATCTTTCATCTTGTCTATAAAAATAATTATAAGTTATCTAAATATTTATCTAGACAAATCCACAAGGTAAATTTTGTTGTGAAAATGAGCCATAATTGTTAGAACATTTGTTCTCTTTTTCTCAAGCTCATCTCGTAATTAAAATAACACGGGATATAAAAATTAATATTGCACCTGAAATAAATATTATTTCTTATATTGTTAATAAGGTGCATTGCGTTTTGTATAATCATTACTCGTACTTATTATTATTTTTTTTATAATTTAATTAAAATTAATATTGAAATATTTAATTTTTTATTCATACTTTTATTATTGTCCTAGTTGTTCCTACTTCGAAATTAATTTAACTTAATGTTTAGTGATATACAACATATTGTAATAAATTTAGACAGACACAATGTACATACAGATTAATTTTTAATTTATATTTATATGATTAATAATTATCTGTAATTTATCCAGATAAAGTATGTTTATCTTTTAGTAGGATTCATATGATTAAATTATCTATAATCTTTATCTCAAATAAAATAAGATATTGCTATCTTTAAGTAGATATATTATATATATATATATATATATATATATATATATTTTTTCGTTATCTAGTCCTAACACTGGTTTTAGTCACAGATATTAATACCAAACTCTCTGCGAAGCTGCATATTAAGCCTGTAGAGCATGATGCATGAGGCAGTTGAACTTAAACTATTATTATATCGAAAATAACAACTCGGGTTCATGTTCGTATAAAATTCCTAGGTATGAACAAGAGACTACGAGGTAGGGTTTTTTTTTTTTTTAATATTATTCTTCCAGATTTAATATAGTTGTGACAGCTGTAATGTATACCGAGTGCGATAAAAAATAACAACGGGCAAAAGCATATTAAATAGGGTGATTCGCCAGGTACGCTCACCCTCTTAATAATGCAATTATTCAAAATCTGATTTTCGGAATTTTCAAATATACTAAGAGATCATATTCTCGACATCTTGAGTTTTTTTTTTTGTGCTACTTAAGGAGTGTCCACTGAAGACACAAACTTCTATTTTTCAAACGAGAACCCGTCTTTTCAACTGTAAGTTACTTGGTGGAAAAATTTTCTGAAAAAGTTGACGTATCAAAATCAAAATTTGAACGAATATTTTTTGAAATATTTAACTTTGTGTACTAAGGGTAATAAATCCACAATAATGAATTTGAAAGATATGGGGCTATGGTAATTTGAAAATTATAGTAATTTAAATTAATCTATCAATATTTATAATTTATAAAAATGGTCCAAGTAAATACAAGATCCGATTTTATATGTATTTTATATTTTTATCAAACCATTTTAAAAACTTTAATATTTTTCATTCTTAGGATAAACATTTTAATAATTAAAAACTACTCTCTAAATATTGAATTAGGTACATACAATTTTTTAAAAAAATCATTCATTAAATAATTCGCAGTAAAATAGAGAGGTTCTCAATTTAAAAACAGAAATTTTTATCACTCCTAGACACTTCTTAAGTAGTATAAAAACTATCAAGAATTTTAAAATACGGTCTTTAAGTAGATATATTTGAAAATTCAAAAAATCAGACTTTGACTAACTGCATTATCGAATAAATAAAAGAGTCGTCCTCTTAGTATGCATGGTAAATCATTCTGTATAGCTAGCATAGTGACTATAATATAAGTACGCCATACTTAAGTAATTTTTGGGAAAACAATATTCGCCGGTCATGAACAGCCGCGGTAACCGGTATCCGATAGGTATAACTATATATTACAATATTATTATTATTCCATCGTCTCACGGGCAGAACCTCGTAGACCGAAGACGACGGCGGCGGTGGCGGTATAGGCGATTTTACCGAATTATTATCGCGATCGCGGCCAATACCGAACAATATATTATTATTATAAAATTATATTCGTATTAAACACGACTACGCGTCGGTGTTTGACGCAGTGCCCAATATTATTATTAATGCAATACACGAATATACATATTCTTGTTGGTGGTCGCAGTCGTCGTCGTTTAGTGGTTAGAAGACATATATATTATTATAATGTCCTAGTAATTTTGGTGAAAAATAAAAATCCTCCACGTAATATATAATATAATATAGTACCCTAAACCTATAACCGCGTTTACCACGACGGTTATCCGCACTACGGTGTACTATATATTGTATAGTGTAAGCTGTTACGTGGCCAATGCGCACCATGTCCCACTATTATAACAGTCATCTCGAAAACCCTTTCGGAAATAATATTTCCACGCTCAAATTGTTTGCCGCCTGCAGGCGTCGTGTATATACATTCTTCGCGAGTAGAGACCCTCCTCTCATTCTCCGCGCACCCTTAACACTCGCCCTCGCTCATTACCGCGGAAATATATACCTACCCACTCTGGAAATTTCGTGATATAATTTATTTTAAAAGTTCATTAACTCGATTTTAATTCAATTGCTTCATTCTTCCCAGCATTTATCTAATTAAATTCCCGGCTAAAATTCAAACGATTCCGCAGTGTTATGGCGGCAATTAAATCGTTTTGCTCATATATAGCTATCACGGTGTCGTGGTAACAATGTGTGCTGTAATTGTACGTAGATGTACACTAATATTATGTTATGATGATATAATGCGACACAATGCCAATATATCTACCCTTGGTCGCCATATGAAATATTATGCCGATAAAAAGTATGATAGCGCGTTAATAGGTGTTTTACACATCATTTTTCTTTCGTTAAAAATGCAAAATCTGAAGGGCACAAAGGCACTCGAGTAAAACTCTTGTGCGTTTTAAATATAAATAAGCCAAAGACAAATTGTTATAATTTTCCATTTTCAAACATACATATTTGATAAAGATTTTTGTATATAAATACTTAGGTGTGCAGCACAAGAAATATTTGAAAGATGAGGAATTAAATAATTTAACAACAGAGAATAAACAAAACACTCTTATATTTTCGCATGTAATCCTATATAATATACTGTACAAAAACCACGAGTTCATTAAAATTTCAATAATTGTAATTCTATTCGGTTTTAATATACGACGGGTGCGAATTATTATTTTGTATCTGTATATTTATATTTTATATAATATAGATATTATAATAGAGATCACAGTGGTTACCAACGTTAATACGTCTTATAGATAATTTTTTTTTCTTACTTTACAAAAAGGTTTTAAAACAATAATATTAAACTTAAATAAAAACATCTTACAATATTATATACCTAACAATGACTATACATAGTAGCGGTGTTTAAGGTATTGGAATTATTTACGTATGGTACATTAATAATATATTAACAAGATGCTTTCAAGGCATAAATACCATATATATCACGCAAACATAAAATACTGTATATATAATATTATATAATAATACCCTAAAGAAATTCATCTAATGACCAGTTATTATTTCATTATACATTTAAACGCCCTTGTAGTGTAAGCTTCGGACACACGATACATCGCTTCGAGTCGTATTTGTTTGTTCATTTAGGTTTTTTTTATGATAACTAAAGTAATGTATGGACATTACTTGGAAAGACGTTAAATTAAAAATTATTATTTGCCCCGATGCAAATAGGTCTCTCCCTAATCACCGTTTTTTCCCCTAAAGCTAGTCATACCTTTATACATATGGTATTTATAATTTTTTTTTTTTTTTGTTCGTGTTATTAAAAATACGATTTTGCGTCCTTAGTGCTTAAAATAAAATGTAATATACCATATATAATCATACAAATAATCAATGTGATTACATCGATTTCTATATAAATATATATATATATAATATATATGTGTGTGTGTATTTTTTTTAAATTTTTTTTTTTTTTGAGTGGGGAAAATGGGAAATAGTTTACCCGACCTACAGATATCTATGGCTTCAATCTTTTAAACCCAGCTCCATCCGATCCAAGTTTAAGTTCTTCGTATAGTGTGGGTGGCACTTCGGTGGCAGTGTGCAAGTGGTCTTGTTTCCATTCGGCGGTATTTAAACCGTTAGCTGGGCCCGAATAAGGTAAATCGGTATGATTCTGTAACACACGGAAGATTATTGTTTTTGAACACTTTATAATTAATAATAATTAATTCGTTTAAATAAACG
This sequence comes from Pentalonia nigronervosa, assembly GCA_014851325.1. Classification (NCBI taxonomy): domain Eukaryota; kingdom Metazoa; phylum Arthropoda; class Insecta; order Hemiptera; family Aphididae; genus Pentalonia; species Pentalonia nigronervosa. Next base: position 45,228 of record JACXSJ010002113.1, on the reverse strand, counting down.
ATTTGAAATAACTGTATATATGATAAAACAAAGATAATGTCAAAATGATTGAAACAATTAAATTTGTCAAAAAATAATATTACTTAAATTAATGAGTAATTAGTTTATAATTAATTTTGTAATGTCTCATGGCGTAAATTAAATAAATTAATAAATTATTACTCTTGTTGAGAAGTACGCCAAAAAGTATGAATGCATTTAATTTGTACTCTAATAAAGTCGGTTATTTGCTATTTTATCCTTTCAATCAATTTAATGAAATGTATTTATATGTACTCAGTTATTTTTTCATAATATTTAAAATGTCAATAATGAAATATTTCTAATTTATTTTTAGTTTTTAATTATTTAAAAATTCACTCTTTACAGTTTACAAATTATTTTCATATTAATTGTTTGAACAGTTGTATGTCAACGATAGAAATATTTATGTGCTTATAATTCAATGTACACTATAAAAAGTTTTATCGTGGGTTTTTCTAAGTAAAGTTGTTTAGACCTTTGTAAATTTAATTAGGTAAATGTACCTTAATTAATTCAAAAACATATAGTATAAAATATATTACAAAATTATAATTTTTAATTTTAAACAAAAATCATACGAAGTATTTTCATCGTACAATTTTTCAAATGTTATTTTTGAAATAGGTATTTATTTTTAAAAATAAACTTCTTGATAACATGAAATATATTTAGTCATAAAGTACTTAATATTTTAAAATGTCGACATTTCGTCAACTTATATTAAATATCTACATTTGACTAGTATTATAAATATTTAGTATAATGATAAATTAGCATAAAGCATTACTGTTATTTTAAAAATAAATAAATTAATAAATTACCTACGTCTTACTAAAAATAATTTTATGATTAAAATGAAATATTTTTTAATTATTTTAGAAAATTAAATATATTTTATGATTAAAATATAATTACCATATTTTCCATGTTAACTTCCCTCAGGTAACTTGGATTTTCAAATGAAACACCACTTGATGATTTGTGTAATAAATTACCGTGACCGTGCATGTAATATACTACACCAGCTACTATGCCTCCAACGATCAAAATTGCAACAAATACACCAAATATAGTTCCAATATCAGCACGGCTTTCACCTAAAACATATAAAATAATAAACAAACATAATTCGAGTGTATTCAAATAAGTTTTAATTTATTGAATATGCTAAATTTAAAATAAATGTTAGATATATATATATATATATGATGTCAGTTAAAAACAATATCATTAGATTTGATTAGATACTTTTTTCACAACTTGGATAAAACTGGTAGGTAAATTGATTTAACACATTCGAGATATATAAAGATATTGTCTAAATCTAAATATTTACTTTATACTTATATCCATTCAATATAATTATTACCTTCTTTTATATGTATTTTATTTGACCTAACCTTTACATAAATAATATTCTTCTGTGCTGGGAAATCTACAGTTTACTATATTTACCAAAAGCAATTCACGTATGAAATGTTAACTACTAATTTAAATGTCCGGTACATATTATAATATATACTTCTAAACTATTAACTCTGAAGCATCGTTGTTTGGGGGTACTGGCCACGCTTCAAAATATCTGTATTTTTTCAATGCTCAAACGTCGTTTACGGGTTGTACTTGAGTCTTGATATTTTGTTTTTTAAATGCATTAAAAAAATATCTCAATATTAAAGATACCGGGAAAATGCTATGACAGTGGTGTAGCTAAATTGCCTACCCAGGACGCCGCTTGATCCATGAATTGAAAAAATATGTTTAATTTTTATACCGTCCTTTGTATTAATTATTAAAATATATAAACTAAAAATATTTATTTTTACAAATATCTTTTAGTTAAATATAATTTAAATACTTGACAAAAAAGTAAATATAATAAGCGGATCGCGCGGGACTATAAAAATACGTAACCAAATTGCTAAAATTAAAACTTAACCAGACCACGGTATTAATTATATAGCAGTAATATATAAGTACGCAAAGGGGCTAACTTTAAGCAGTATTATTCAACATCTTACGCAAGTGCCAAATTACAATGAATTTTAATTTCATATTGATTGAATATTAATTTACGAATCTCCAACTGTTATAGCTACATACTTTTGAAACTCAATTAAAAGTATTTTACTTATTTCGAGTACGATTATCAAATAATTAAAATCGTATTATAACGCTATACGCCTATACATAATAATAATTATAAATCAAACTAACTCAGTTATTTAAATTATATACCATTGTGAAATTGACAATACAAAGCATTAACTAGCTTATAAGTTGAAGATAAAGTAGTTTTAACTTTTTACTAAACGTGTAACTTTGGGTTGTACTATCAAAATTTGTTAATTTTAATTCATACTTTTATTAAACACATAACAATTTCATTCTGATCCCAGATCAATTACATTAAGAATTTTAATTATTCAAATTGATATTCTAATTTTTATTTGATATTATTATTATTTTTTCTGTTTTGCACGGGGCTATTATAATATCTATCTCACATTAATAATTATAATTACAAAAAAAAACAATTAACTTTTAAATAGATTGATAAATTTTATAAATAAAAATATTATTAATCATTAACACATTTCATCTTTTTTTATTTACACCAATTTTAATTAATTATTATTATTATTCACAAAACATTTCAGCTTCCGTACCTAATTGAAATAAGAGTTATGAGTGTACTATCAAACACAACATAAGCTATATTTTATTTTTAAAACATGGTTTTGAGGAACTGTTAAAAATAAACCATAATATATTGTCTGATTACAGTGTTTACGATGTTTACCTAATAATATTTAAACAAAAAATGTAAAGTTTGTTATTCGTTAATATACTAACGCTCGGTAAAAACCAACAAAACATTGTTCCAGTCCGAAAACTTTTTTATTCCCAGGACCAGTATTTCCATCCTTATGATAAACATTTTACAACTATAAACAATAATTTTTTTATACGATCTTTCAGTTTTTTATAAACACCAGCTAAATAAACTCACCCATGCTAGCCGCCGACGTGACGTCCTTTTCGGCAGTAGTGAATCTAATTGGTTCAGTCAGCGTACTCATGCCTCTCGAATTACCGGCTTTGAGAACCAACTCGTATGTCAAATCGTCCTTAAGGCCACTAATTTTCATGGACGTTTCTTTGGTGTCGTTCTTTTCTGGCGGGCTGTTATTGCCGACGCGTCTCCAGAATACCCTAAACACAAAGAATCGCATACATCAGATAGCAATATTCTACGTAAAAAATAGGTATATATCATATGTGCTGCTGTCGTTAAAAATCTAAAACCTCTTATTTTGGTTAAAAACAAAGTTTTTTTAGCTAAAAATGAGGTTTTCTTTTCAACAATATGATATATATTGGGTTACTAGCTGACCTATATTATCTCGTTTTAAAAAAAGTATACTCAAATACTTAAGAGCCGTGGGTTGATTTTTGCATTGGATTATTTATCCGACCACTTTTTAATTTTTCCCTATAACTGTAGTGTTCAAAAATATAAATAAAATGAAACAACTGACATCTATTAAAATTCCCACTTAAAATTCAGTATGATGTTTTAGTTTTGAAACAATTTATTCCATTAAATATTAGATTCTATAAGTCACGGTTTCTAGACATTGGGTGACGACTAAAATATTGGTGTGTCGCATTGTAGTAAATGATTAAATTACAACTTGCAAAATAATTTATAAAAAACCGAGCTTGCCTACTGTAAAGTAGGTTCCAAATATACCTGCCTCACATTGAGACTAGATACTCAATGTAATGAATGTGTTAAATTTTAATTTAATTATGGGCCATTGCATACGTAAAACAATTCTGAGTGAAAACCATATGACAATACTCAACCTCTATTTCTGCAGATATTTTATAATTTATTTTAATATTATTAATACGTTGTACTGAACTGCTTTTTGCCAAAAACATAAAAAAAAAACCTATATTACGATATATATATATCGTATATCATATATTATTGATACAACATATAAGTTAATTCCGAGATATCTGAAAACGGTATAAATAGTTGAAAATTAGTTTGCATATAAATAGAATAATACATTATATTAATATTGTATAAAAAATTATAATATCCGTGATAGTAAAAAAGTTTTAAGCCTCTACGATTAATATATTTTTTATATATTATATATATATATATTTATTTTTTTTTTTGATTAAAACCGTAAGATGAAAAATCGTCATTTTTTGTTAAATATCCAATTTAGGCCAAATTAGAACTTAAAAAGTGTCTATCAGAAAAATGGTGCATGTTTATTTTTGATATTTTTAGAATGCTACCAAACAGCTTATGAAGTACCTCAGATTATATTTTCAAATGTTAACTATACAAATTTATAATTTAATGTACTTTTAACTACAAAATAATTTACACATTTTTACGATTATGATAAATTTTGTACAAATTTGAGCTTAAACAATTAAATAAAAATTATAACTTTTTGATATTTTTTGGTTACTGTAAAATCAACTTATGTAGAATATTGTATAAAAATGTTCAGATTTTTTACTTGCAAACAAGAATTGTATCATACATAAATCGAAAAAGTCGAAAACTTCAAATAGCACAAAAAGAGTCAAGATATTTTCAAAATTAAATAATGTACAAAAATTGTTTGTATAAATATTTGATTAAAAATTTCAAATATTTACGGTTATTTTTTACCAGAAACTACCTTAAAATGTTGAAGTGCGAAACATTTTTACTGCTCCAAAAGTTGATGACGGACACTAAAAAAAACTTTCACTATTGTTAAATCAATACCATTCATCGCTCTGCTCAGAATCTAAAACGGTTTGATTTAGGCAATCAAATTATTAGATAAACATTTCTGTTATATTAATACACTACATATTAAACATCACCATCGGGTATTGATTCGAATCATATGAATGGAAAACTCGTCGTTTTCGGCGTTTCTGAATGCGAGATTACTTCCACCCATAACAACCTCCCTCCCCTACTGCCCTGCAGCGCTTCCTCTAAGTGTTAAATATATAAAGGCGTAACCTAACCATTTTTTAAATATCTTCGAGTATATGATGATTCAAACATAGAATATTATTCTATACCTAATAATAAATATACTACTCGCTAATGATAAACCATCACTTTTGTAATTGTTGGAGGTTTACGTCATTGCATGTTTATCTACTGAATTATCCATTTAACGTAAGTCACTCATTAAAATAATAAAAACGTTTATAATTTTTAAGAATACATTTTTACATAATTTTTAGTCGCTAAAAACAACATTTTTTAGTACTTTTTAATTTTTTTAACTCATTTTTGATGAAAACGTGCATATTGAGGAATTAAAAACTTAAAAACGATAATGATAAAAAATATTTTTAAAAAATAGAATTTTTCGCCGAGTCTAGTATCGATCTAAAACGATATCATAAAAATATTTTTAAAAAAACGTTATTGTTTTCTGAAATAAAGAGCACCCTCACGTTAAATGGACTACGACTCCGTGTAATATATATTAAATTAATTATTATTATCAAATATTTGTCTGTCAATCATGCGGAAAAGTATTAATTTGTCTCGCGCACCTGTATACTTCAACGGTCTGCGGGTTCTTTGCTGGCGGGTCCCACTTGACCGTGATGGTGTGTGCGTCTACGTTTTCCAAACGGACGTTGGTTGGTGGCCCTGGCAATTTGTCTGCAAAATGATAAATTATAATATATAGCAACACAACAAAATACGATCATAACGACGTAATATTATTATGATAATCCCGGTGACGTATCGACGGAGCGGGAAATTATGCATCGGCAATAATAATAAACTATCGCACTTAACGTTTAATAATATATAATTTGAACTACCTACAAGAGTGAAACAAATAATATTTCTGTCGTCTATATTCCAGTTAAAACTGTTAAAATCTGAATGATTTAAATTCTCTTCAAAACCGCGGATCTAGGATCGAGAAATCGGTAATTGGAAAACTAGTACGATAATTATAAACGCGGAATTCTGGTATGATATTGAACAATTAAGGTTCCCCAAAATATATAAAAATAAAATACACTCATAATATTGTGTAAAATAGAAGTCATTTCGAGATTTCGATACTAAGACCATCGGTTACAATAAGGACTGAATTCAACAAAAATAAAGATAAGTCTAGATAGAGCACGATATTTTCCCTATATTTGTAGAATGTACTCATGACTTAAAATATTGGCAATTAAACAAAAAATGATTAGTTAGTATGTAAGTACGTATATCTAACAATAAAGCGACAACGTGGATTGAAAGAATACGTTGTGAATCAAATATTCACGATACATATGAGCTAAAAAAATACATTACGAAATAAACTAAACAAAAGATGTGAGAGACACTTAAATATAAAGTAATTACAATATGCTAATTATTAAATAATATAGATAGCAAAATGTATGAAATAATTATTATTGTTCATAAATTATACATATAGTATTCCTATACCAACCTGTTACATTTTATTTATATTTTGTGTTAATTTGATTCCTATTATTATTTATTTGTTTGATTTAAACATATATAAATTAAACTAGTCGACGAATAATAATTTATTTAAAAATGATATGAACATTTTAAATATTTTATGACGCCCTAAAAATAACATTTTGAAGAGTACTGGTATTCCGCGTTTTTAATTTTTTTTGTTATATAATATTCCATGGACCGTGCCAATATTCCTCGACCATTCAAGAAATCGCCACTCGGACCTACACTTATATTGGAGGTTATATTAATGGATATTATTTTAAGGTTGTAATCCCGCTGCACCCACCCCGGACAAAATACATATTATCAGTATTTATAAATCTCCTAACAGAATATATTATTATCATTGTTTTTTTGTTTCTGAATACTTCGTACTCGAATCCCCGTACGCCTTCCCTCCCTTCCACCAGATGGGTCGAAAGATAATATTTTATTGTAGTATATTGTAATATCTTGGGTGCGTCAACGAACGGTTCCGTACCTCTAAGCTCGTGGAAGCAGGCCAGTATGGACTTGGAATAGGACAGCACACACATTTTGTTGTTGACGGGTTCACCGCGACACCACTCCAAACAGCGTCTAGGCACACCGCGATCCGAACAACAGGCCCTGTGGTCCGATCCGTCTGAAACCGTGAAAACACGACAAATTATTACAAGAAATATATTTTTTTATATACGATATAGTGGAAAAATGTAAACTGGGCCCGCGATTGCCCTTTTGTTGTAAACTCGGGTAGGAAATTGCAAGTAATAAAAAAGGTCGATTGTAAACTCGGCTTGATAATCATAAACTGATAAATATATTATATCCTGACATAATCAAATTCAAAAAAAAAAAAAATACAAACCAAAACCTATATTAAATTGACAGCCTACCATGAACCATTTCAATTTCAAAATTCTAAAACTAATAAAAAATAATTGTTGGAAATCACGCTTAAAAAGTATAAAAATAAAGAAATTTCAGTAAATGAATGCATCATATACATGGCTTTCTACTTAAAAAATAAATTTGACTTACATTTTTACACTACACAATCTTACATTTATATAATTTAATTCTCCTATATTGAATTTTTATACTTTTTAAAAATATGAAAATGAAAATAAAACAAAATCATTTTTAGAAAATAATGAGAATCGCCTTCTAGTGGTGTCCTCTGAATAATGCTAAATGTTTTTTTTTCAGAAATATTATAAGATAATTACTAATTAGTTATTAAATATTAAAAAACCTGGGCATATTATTATTGTTATTCGGGCCGAGTTCACATGTCAATCATTTTTACCTGAAAAAACCAGGTAGAGAGAGTTTACTATAGACTTTTTCAACTTTATTTTTCCTCGGTTATAACTGTCCGATTTAGTGCATACAATATTATAATATTAATATTTTGTGTGATGTGGACCAACACCGTAATGTAGCACAACAGTTGTTGCGCAATGGCCGATTTGCTTATTGAACATGTATGTATATAGTCTGGGCCGGGAGTCGTGAGATACTGCGATAACATTAATTTAAGATCATAATATAAATAATATTATGACGTACTGTTAAAAGTAAATTACGGTGTAATTATAATTTGAAATCTTTTCATAAAAAAAAAAAATAAAAATAGCTGTCGAGTAATTTTAATACAAAACGATGATCGTAAATTAAATGTAATAATAACATTGGCTTATTGCTATTATCGACTACATGTGATATCAATATTTTTTTTACTCACTTATCTTACACCATTACACGTGTTGTGATAACTATAATTATGCGTACGAAATATAAACCGCCTTTAATCGTGACTCGGGAATCCAATAGTTAACCGCGATGTGTTTAGAGGAGTAACCTTAATATAGCGCATACCCATAATACAGGTATAATTTAATATTTAAAATGTGGTACCTGATGCACATTTCATGAGCTTATCGAAATCGTTGAAACAATCGGCTCTGCCAATTGCCACGTTAATGTCCAAATACGACGAAGAACACGCATCCAGGCAACCGGCCGTCACGTTCTGTTGAACGCAACATTGAGTCACGTTGTTGGTTGTCACCTATAAATTTATATACATATACACACATATCAGATATTACATACATACACACATATTATATTAGATATTATATACATATAAACCCGACGAGGGACAATATTGAACGCGTTGCAGTTAATGGACGTGGAGCATATAGTTTAATAGTGTATTAAGTACATCGTTGAAATCGCGGTCGTCAAGTCTAGTGTTGTACGGGATGCGGAAAAGCCATATTATATACTAGTTGTTTTCGAGCACGCAGAGATACGATGTACAGGGTGGGAACAAAATGACGGACTCCCATATGACGGAATTACTCTATGGGTTTTTTTTTTACTCAAATTGACGTTTTTTGGTCATAACCAATCGAGTTTTGAAGACAATATCTCACAATGTACCTCTAATTCACTTCTAATTCGAGTGAAAAATTCTAATATAAATCAACGTGCAACACAATTTCAGCACCGTAACAGTGGTGCTCGGTGTTAGCAAGAATATATTAAAATCGTGTGATACATGATAATCGGGAAGAATTTTGAAACTAATCCCATACGGTAATATCTGTACTATGATGGATGTGAACAAAGATGTTTCAGAGATAACTAAATAATGACTATATAGTAATTCCTCGACTTAAAATTTTAGTACAGATATTCTCTTATCGTCAAGCAATTGGTCGCAAAATTCTATCCCCAATTATGTTTATTTCATGGTTTTGACAAATTTTCCAACATCAAGTACTTTCCACTGATCACCATAATGGTTCTAAACTAGTGTCGCATATCAGTTTATACACAAATCTTCAAATTTTATATGACACAATTTGGAGCTGGTGTAAATTTTGGTTATCAGCAAAACTTGTTTGATTATGATAAAAAAACACGTTCAATTTGAGTAAAAAAAAATAAAATAAAAATATACCTTCTTTAAACAAAGTTTAGATATAAATATATCATACCCATACGGGTATTCCACCCATTTTTCCACCCTATGTACTATATCGTACACTGTAGCCGAGAAAAATATTTCGACTGACAATATTATAATAATAATAATATGAGGGGTTAAACTAAATCGAGCGGAATGGACAGACAGTATGCAAATATCATTCGAGGTCGGTCGTCTCTCTCTCTCTCACTCCTGTCTCTGTATCCCTCTATCTCACCCGAGCGTATAAACACATGATTAAATACTCTCGTACTCGTAAATATATATTCATAGATATTTGATACGCATTAAGGCAATTTCAAGGATTAAAAAAAAAAAAACAAAACGTCGTGGTAGTCTTTTGTCCGTCAGTCCAAAACATTATGTTTGCGTATTATGCCATCAATTCTCGTTATTATATCGGTCGGTAATAATAATAATGGCGGGCACAACACGGATTTGCCAAACCACGCACATCTTGTTTATACCTAGCTACACCGCGTAACTAAATATTATATATATATATGCGCACGAGTGGTGCGGCGGTGCCGTCGTCCCGGCCGATCCCGCCGCGTTTAATCCCCCAGCGGCCTTTGATCCTATACCGTGACAAATGCTCCGTAACGTGACTCTCCCTGGCCGTCACAGCCACGGTGGCGGCGTTATTACCATTATATATACACAATATGTCGGTTCGTTGTGCAGCCCTATCGTATAATTTATCCCCACCCCACCGCCCGCGTGTTTTCGTCGCCATTCCGGGGGAAGGGACGGACGGTGGGCGACAAAAAATAAAATAAAAATAGTCCTAAGCCCCCGGACTGAACCCGGCTAAGCTATTGCCGTATTTTGTCATTTGCGTGCGTATTCTAAGCCCTCCAAAACTCGTCAATATATATGGTTATATACTATATATAATATGAATTTCCGTAAAATAGTGCACGTGAGGCGGGCGTGTGAGTATTTCTGTGATGTGCGCCGCGAGTGGGTGGAGGAGGTGTTTGGAGGGACATGACACACCACACACCCCACCTCACCTCTCTTATTACCGTATCGTTTTATTTGTTTTTATGGCTACGGTACAGCTGGTACAAAATATATTACCAGTGATGTTCCCATCAATTTTCTTCAATGTATACTAAGCCGTCGAAGCATCTCATTTAGAATATTTTATATAATATTACTGATGCTTGACGACAGAAGATGACGAAACCAAAAAACTATTACAAAGAAAATCTAAATTACATATATTTGTTTTTCTAAATCCGTACGAAATTAATGAAAGTCACATTAATTTGATCATTCAACAAATGGTACCTATAACGTATCTACTCCTCAAAGCAGCCAGTAGGTTTATTGTATCATTTCAACGTCCTTGATTGTAAAGTCAAACCAATCAGATGAGATTTGAACTTTATCATCGGTACAAACAAAAAGGCCGACGGGACCTCACCCCAGATCACGAATTTATTGTTTATTCCTGAATTGTTTGAGAGTATACCGCATTGCAGTGTGTCCATAATTTTTCAACAATATGTTGCGAGTTTTATACGGCGTAATATTATGTTATGTAATGTACGAGTATGTTTAGTATTATAATAATATTGTCTATCGTCTGGGAAAATCGCCGTCATAATAAAATACTTATATGACACGTCCATTTATCTATCTAGAAACGTAAGTAGGTACCTATACTGCATCATCACAAATCAGAAATTTCCTACGACTTAAACGAAGCGTTAAGTTTTCTAAAATCACGGTGGTGCTGCGGATGATCGAAATATCTGTTCGACTGGTCCTTCTCAAAAAACAGTAAACGTGTATCCAAATTTTTATAGTGTCAATTACGGAAGTGGCGTGCGTGCGTATTCGCGAGTACAAGATCTGTGTGCTACACAAACGTGTACAGTAAACAAGATAGCCTACTGTTGTATCATACTATAAAAAAATAAAATAATATGTTTAGTTGAAGCAGACGGCAACCATTTAATTCGATGCCGTGTACAGTCTATTTATATATAATATACATATCTGTGACCTCGATTAAAATGACGGATAATAACTTCATCGGTTAGCAATCTAGTCGATAGTACATATCTATATGTGTATATATTACATAACGGATGTGCACAACCCGACCAACGCGTCAAGGCGTGTACGTTGCAGTGGTGCCACTAGGGGGGGGGGTGGTGCTTCACCAAGCTCAATTTCAGCACCCTTGTATAAGATAGAAATTAAAATTAATATGTGAAAAGAGCAGTTTCTTTATTTTATAAAGATTTTTTTTTTTTAAGACTTCAAAAAAAGATTTTTCCTAACATAACCCGGTTATTCAAAATTGTTTAATTGCAGTTACAATTCCAGGAAGTTCTGCGGCATGTTAACGCAGTTTATCGAGTATGCTACGAATTAAAAATCGGTCGAGGACAAGTATGTTACAGCAACCGTTTACCGACTTGTCTATTTTAAATATTGAGATGGATGTCGCAAATAACATAAAAACAGAATCAGTGTTAGATAAGTGCAGCACAAAAACAAGAAAAATAGTTTTAAAATCATGCATTATATTCGCTTAATAACCAATATTAAATGTATGTTTTTTGCAATATTTGTTACATTGGTTAATGATTGTAACTCGTAAAATATTACCATTGTAATATTAAAAGACAATTATTACTATCTTGCAAGCGTAATATAATATAGTTGATTTGCAAATAAAAAAAAAAGGTTAGAGTCGTGTTACAAAAATATCTTTGGAATGTTTGTACGGAGGAGTGAAACAAAACCTTCTACAGGCTGGTGAGATGAGTGCAGTCTACGTCATTTTAGGAATCCAAAAAAATTTAAGTCTAATCGCCGATATTATACAACTACGGCGAGTGTGTGTACTCACGGAGTTCCTGATGCGCACCGACACAGGTTTGGTGGAACTGCCGAACGAGTTCTCGGCGTGACAGAAGTAATCGCCGTCGTCCGTCTCCGTCAGCTTGCTAATGGTTAGCTCCATCACGAACTTGGTATAGTCCTCCTTGGACCGGATCACGTTCACGTCGTGTTTGCCGCTCTGGATCACGGGCGTCCGGCCCTGCGCGTCCCGCCAAAACATCATTTTCGGTTCGGGGTGCGCGTCCACCATGCACTCGAGCGTCACGGTGTCGCCCAGGTTGGCCATGGTGATTTTCGACGCCACCAATTTGGGAACGTCTGAAACAAAACGGCGTTGGCGTAAGCGGCAATGTTTTTGCATATTGTCGTAAACGGCGTGATTATACGTCATCGATTAACCCAACCTAAACATCGATATCACTTGTTTATATTCAACAATCGATGTTTAAACATGTGGTCGTAAACGGCATAGAATTGGAGGGATTGGAAAAAAATTGGTCGTAAACGTCAATCAAAAGACGTAAACGGCATTCGGGAAAACGCGATTGAACGCATAAGCGTAATTAATTAATTTAAATTAATTTAATTCACAATTAAACAATGACTCATTCTCATATTAAGTTTTAAAACGATATTTTGTTATACGATGTTCTAAGGTAGTAACGCACTAATGTATATGAAATTTTATGTTTTTCAGGTCTCCCGAACAATTTGGAAATTAGCGCTTACGCCCTTTTACATTCTAATCATCAAATTATTTAATACTGTTATGAAAACCAAAACAATATTATTTAAACTGCAAATTCGATCTAATAAGTGGCCCCGCCGTTAAGCTCATTATATACACCGCGTGTAGGTATCGCGGTAAAATGTCGCCATTTTCACTCGCTAATCGGATCCAGTTACTTCAACCATACAAACGTTATTATTAAGCTAATACGCTTCAATTATTAGATAATTCGATATAATTTAAGCTGCTCGGAATCGCGTATAGAATGCAATCTTCCGTACTCCGCAAATGCAGAGAGCATTATTACATGCGACGTCGTTATTTCGTTATTTTTAATACCCGTGTTGTATACACAATGATCGTAATCCATCAATGATGTGTTTATAATTTATACTTGTGTGCGCTTTAGCTTTGAGGTTACTGTGTCTGAAATTCCTATTAAGCTCGTCTCCCGTTTCCTTATAATTAATGCAGTGAGAATTCCATACGAATGAACTTCTATTCATTGAAATTTTCTGTTTAACAGATTATTTTTGAGATCTTTGACCTTCATATTGTTAATTTATTCGTAAATTTATCTCTGTATAACGAATTTGATGCTTCTATATAATGAATAAACTCCTATTCGATAACAAACCTGTTTTTGTAAATTTTCTCACTGTCAAATATTAAAATATATTGTTCTAGAATTTCAACAATTTTATTTTATCCGATAAAAATAAAACATTGGTAGGCAAGCCGGTTAATTTTACTGCAGTTCTACATGCTGCAGTTCCAAAATTGACGTAAACGTATTCGTATCCTCAACTACGCATGTACAAAAAAATGTTGAAAAGTAAATGTCTATCAATTATCGTTAAATTTTAAATTTTATATAAACCCAAACCTACCGAAAAAGAGATACTAAACGCTTTTTCTAATGTGTGAAATGGGTTTAAACAACAAGCGGATACTGCCGATGACATTTTTTAAACCCAATAAAATCGAAACATTTTACAAAAAAAGTACAATTTATAAAAATAATAAGCAAACGAAACTCACTGATTATTTCTTTTAAATTAAGATTAAAAAACAATAATATGTACATATAATATGATATATTTTGATATTTATTTTTAATACAATATAAAATATGAATGTATATACAATTATCAATTAAAAATTTTTTAAAAGATTCTATTTAACGAATTCCTCTATATTATGATTTTTTTTTTGTTCCCCATAAGACTTCGTGTGTGGAAGTTTCATTATAATATTAAATAACCATCATGCGATATTATGATTTAAAAATTTATATTATTTATATATATCTATTATTCGAGTTTTAACTGAGTATTAGTCTGTTATACCTACATATTATTTCTATAAAAAGCGTTTTGTGTACGTTTATTATGTTTGATTCGTATTGATTTTACCATGATATAGTATAGACATTAAGCATTTTTACGGCGTATATCTATTTCGATAAAGACTAAACGATGATTAACTTTCTTGTACCATTTCGAAAATATATTATCGTTATATTTTAAAACGTATACGTTTTTTTTATATGAGTAAATGTATATGCAGTTATTATTTTACTACCACCAACCATCGTATACGCAGTATATACATTATACATACATGATGCGGTTTAATAAATATGTTATATATATATATATATATATATATATACTATATAAATTATGTATATATTTACTTAAAATAACCCAGTTAAACCACCGTAATCGAGTTTAAACAGTGCAGGGAATAGTTCTGGCTATATGTTTGCGTTAAACTTTTATTTTTGGTACCTAAGCATTAACCGCATTTCGTCGACTATTATAGTATAATATATATATATATATATATATACTACGTTCCTTTTATCCGGACACTTACTCGTTTTCGTTCATTTTATATGCTTTAGCACGAATTTAGGTAAACGGTCCATGACGAATTTTGATGCGATTTCTGACAGACCGCTATCGTGAGGTGGGGGGGGGGGGGGTGGTAGTGGTGGTTGGAGAATAGCGGTATTGATTTCACGTCACGCTCTTAGAGCTTACTTAAATTGTGTCTCCGGCGGACTGACTGTACGATATAAAACAATAACGACGATGGGTGGTATATGGTGGCGGCGGCGATTTGCCGGTAAACCGAGTGAAAACCACCGGCACACCGGTGTGGAGACGTCGCGTTGTCCCGGAGGGAAGAAACGCCGTTTTAAATGATATATTGCTCAGGATAAACGGCCACCGGGTTAGGTACATAATAATAATAATATCACATAATATAATATATTATTATTATTATTACTATGTGCATACGGAGTATCGTCGACCTAAAAACGACCCGGGCGGCGCATTCTATACATAATATACGCAGAACCGTTGGTCTTAGGGGTCGCCGGCACTTACCCCGATTCGATACAATAAAGGGATTCATCCTCCGGCCCGCGAAAGTGTCTAAATAACATCGCCACGGCGATGTTTGGTCACTATAGACAGTAATCGCATTGGTCGAAATACACGTGCTTAGTTTACCGACGACGATGACGACGATGTGTGTGAGCAGGAAAACGTTCGGTTTGCCAAATGGTTACAAAGGTAATTTTATACGTCCCGTACACGCGAGATCACAATTCTCTACCACGAACATCAAAGTCTAAACTTCTGTTTAAAACGTGTCTCTCGTTTTACAATTTATATCGGTAACCCCCCTCCCCCCTACCTTCGAAGTTGTTGTCGTCGTCGTTAAGTATTAAATACTTTGCACTTTGTACCAGCCACACACTGTACAGGGTAAACTCAATGTGTATACAGTTCAATACAACCCAGCGGTTGAGTGTTTTAATCGCTTTGTGATTAATAAATCATCGTGGATTTTACCCCACATTACGTATTCATTCATTACTACGAAAACAAAAAAAATATTACCGCGCAACGTTATTATAATTTGCATCCTTCTTCAAACTATATTACATTGGTTCATCGATATCAGGCGTTTTAAAAATGTTCGTACACGAGTGATCACAGGATATAATTTCTTCTTATATAATAATATAGTGTTATGGAATAAAATCAATAGTTATTTTTTTTTTCATTATTGCTATATTTTTATTCAGTGTTGTTTAGTAAAAAATATGAGTCAGACTTAAAGATACTTAGTATCGAATTTTTCATACGTTTACAACGGACAATTAATGTTCGTTGATAGTGTTTTTTTTTTTTTTATACAAAATTTGTTAGAAAATAATACATTTATCGGTTGTAACTACAAAGTTTAAGATTTATCCATGGTTAAAATAACGGAATCATTGAAAACGATTATCACTAATAAATTGCTTACAAGAAGAGTAAAATTAAACTCGAGACAAATTTAATCAAATAACGCATCTATCAAAAACATTTATTTAACCATTATTCAAGTTCACTTTAGACCAGTCTTGTTTTGTTTTTCGTATGTTTGAAATGAAATATATTGCATATAAAGCATCCATCTTCTGGGAGCGAAGATGAGAATGTTAAAGCCGTGACACGAAAATACTACAAAGAAAAAAAAATAATCTCTCTTTCTTTTTTGAAATGTCGTATGTTGGGTGCGTATTTATAATGTCAGGTAAAAGCCAAAGCTTTGATAAATCAGAAAACACTGTGAATAATGTTCTACAAAACTTTCAAGTTTCAACAACTTCGTAAGTAATTTAACTGTTTGTAAATGTGTTTTGACATTGTATAACGGTTCACGAGAATTGTAATTAAATCTCTAAATATAGTTTATCGTTATGGTGTTATGATACTCGAACAGGGTAAAATAATTACATATATTTTTTTGCCTTTAAATTCTAAATTAATATAATATATTATGTTATTTCGCATAGTATAAACTTTTCCTTTATTCGTTATTTTATATACATACACATGTGTAAACCTATTTAATAGTTACTATCAATCGAAAAGTTAGCAAATTATATACATCTATCTGAAAGTTTTTATAAATTTGTGAATCTTGAAGTATTACGTGACTTCAATGAACATAGAAGAAAAATTAATAATATATAATATGTAAAAATACACGCTATTTACATTCCACAAAACTTCAAAGAATTCTTTTAAAAAATTCGTTTCACAAAAATTACATTGTTGAGTTGATTTTTCAAAGCTTCCTTTTTAAACTAAACTGTCAACATTCAACAAAGGAATACAAATCTACATTACAGTTATCTGATGCTCATGTGTAAAAAGAGAAATGCGATATAATTCTCAGTGTTAAGATTACCAGAAAATACTACAAGATCAGAGTATATTTATTGAGTTAAAACTTAATTTTTTAATTTTATTTTTTTTTATTAAAAATATTTTCGTTAAAATAACTGGACATGCAGGGTTTCATAAATCATACAAAAGCTTTTATATAAACTATTATTTATTTACAAAATACTCGGAGTATTGCTTAATGCACTCCAATATTTTTAATAATTGAACACATGTACTCTAAAATTTTAATGATATTTAACTGTTTAATTATGACCTAAACGTAATGACGTGGTTCTTATAAAATTCACAAATAGGTAATTTAAAAAAAAATGATTAACTACGTTTTATATAAAAACAATCAAAAAATTATATGATTGTGTGATTTATTGTTACATATTATAACCTTAATTGCGTGTTTATTTCATTATACTATTACAAGAAACCAGTGAAAATAGAGATTTTTAATTATATTTTATAGAAACACAAAACCATTTATTTAACAGATAGTAATACGAATAAAGTGTGAAAATACTTTAAAAATGATACGATCTTGCGTTACCATAAATATTAGTCCATTATATGGAGCAACTTATTATTTATAATATACTGTTGTCTGTTATTAAAATATAAAGCACACTACTAAACTAAAATACATGTGTAAGCTATATTCAAAAAAAAAAAATGAACCATGTATAGTTGTTATTAATATTTATGTATATTGAAATCATACATTTTCCATTTTATTATTTATTTTATTCATTGTATTATTTTCAATAATATTAAATTTCAAATGTGTAACAATATATATCATCAGATTTTCATAGTAATAATATTGTGTACCATAAAATGTCTTTTTTATCTTGATCGTTATAAAGCCATAAAAGTATACTTAATGTGTAATATTCATTAGTTTTGTTGGTTAAAAGTATTTACTTTTTTTATTTATTAAAATTTCTTATAACTTCTATGTAGTATAATACATTTAGTTCTGCAATGTTAAATGGAACAATGAATAATAAAAAATATCTTACATGCATTATATTAGGAGGCATTTTTAATAAAACTTAGGTACCTACTCGATGAATATTAACAATGTTTTTTTAGATAATTTCAAATAAAATAAATTTTGTTTAACAACTACTAATTTATTAATAGGTGATGTGTCTACTAAGTAGTTTATGTTTTTAAAACTATTTTTAGAACAATATCTTAAATGTAAAAATAAACACTCTAGTGTTATTTTTGCTAAATTCTCATACGAATCGAGTTGTAGCATCGTTTTTAAACTTGTAACATGTTTTTCACGATAAAATTTGCTGACTAAAAAAAATGTAGTATGACACATCAATTTGTATGAGAACACCGTAAGATAAGCAGTGGCGATATTTATTTATTGTCATTTAACAAACATGATTACTAAACACGGTGATTTACATTTTCAACTAATAAAAATTATGGAATAATAACAAAATTAGGGTTAACAAATTTTTAAATGATTACATTTATTGTTATAAATTTAAGTTATGTATTTAATAAAATATAGTAACTTTTATCCGTAATTTTCTATATTTTATTAAACACCTAAAATACAGTTTTAATAAGAAGGATAGTGGACCAACAATTTGGAGTGTAACCCTCATAAACTATACTCATCCGAAATTTGATTTTTATATATCAAAATAATCGAAAAAATATTCTGCATTATATTGTAAAATTAAAATAATGCATGTTATTGTTCAAAAAATTAAAAAAAAATAAGGATAAAAAATATGAAAAAATATTATTTCTTTAAAAAAATGTTGTTTTGAAACGACTTGAAACAGTGGGAAAAATATATGTTAATACTATTCGGTATAATGATAATGTTTAACGTTAAACGAATCGCCCTATATACATGGTATACGATGGTATTCTGAGTGAGGTGTTTAGATAATAAGCAGGTGTACTACCTGAACTATAATAAGACGTACGGAGTGCAAAATGATTATAATTGTTTTACTTACAGCTAATACTGATTTTCCTCGACGATTGCATGGGCGTACCGTAGCCATTATCTGCGTAGCACGAGATTTCATCCATGTCTCGTGTAACGTTGTGGATAACGGTCACCATGTGCCTAGACGTCTCTTGTCTGACTAATCTTCCGGATATGTACAGTGATATGGTAGGCGATGGGGTACCCATAGCAATGCACAGCACGGTCATGCTGCTGCCTTCCATTACCAAGTTTATTGGGTGCACTGTTGGAGGCTGTTACGAGAAATATCACATTTAAACGGTTACGATAACTTCGTAAATTTAGCATGTTTACTAAAAAAATACTTTTTTGTTCCTACACACACACACACAGACGCGTATTATTGTATAACACTATCTCGGTTGCGTCATTTCAGTGATTATTATTAGAAGGGGACAAAAGTTTTGACCAGCCCATAAAACTGAGAAAAAAAAACTCCTCGCTTTGCTTGCAAGTTAATTTACACTTAAATTTGTATCTCAATTTAATACCCGCCTTACATAATTGTGTATTGTGTATCGCAGGCAAAATGTTTTTAATTATTTTACGTGGGAGATTAAATATATATGATATACATATCACTATCCATCCGCTTAAGCGCTGATAGATTTTGAGAAAACAATATTACCTCATTGAGTTCATCGAACGAAGAGTGATACAATTATAATACTGTTTTTGAGAGGGTAAAAAAAAATTCTATCGAACATATGAAATGAAATGTATAATATGTGTGTAGGCACTTACACCAATAATATATTTTTCAATACCAATGCTGATAAAATATAGTTTTGAATTAATATAACAATACGCGAAACAAATATTCATATAAAATAATATAAAAGCTATTTATCTATAATGAATAAGAAAATAATAAGAAAATTCTATCAATCGTTTTAAACATAACTATATATAGTATGATTCTACGAACCTCGACGAAAGCTGGATACGCGGGGTCGGTCCATGCAATCAATGTTTCTGACGGCAAGCTTTTACCATTTTTCGAAATGGCCACTATGTAAATGATGTACTGGGAGTTTGGAGATAGATTGTCTACGGTGTACGCGGGTACAGATACATCCATTTGATGGAATGCCATTTCCGCAACTGATTTCCAATACAACCTAAACATATAAATAGGCATCACATTTTTTTTTCAGGGGAAACAGTTGTTTTAAATATCATTTAAATATCATTGAACACGGATTTCAAATACCAACTATCATATTAAATTATTTTAATCAAAAAAGTGTAACAGTATAATTTAATATACCTAGGTATTATTTAAATCATATTGAAATAATATTATGTAATTATAGAAATAGAGTCTTTGGCTTAACAAACATTTTTTTAAATGTAATACACTTTTTTAGTTTAATCGGTGGGTACAAATTGTTTTTCATTCGACGTTTCAATAATATAAAAATAATAATTGCCTCTATATTAAAATTGTGATAAATCTCATTACATAGAAATTTAATAAAAACCTACAAGTATTTATAATAGAATATATAATAATAGTTTTACATTAAATTAAGTAAAGCAAAATAAGCTTCAACTAACCAAATTATTTTGGTTCATAATTTTTTAAAGCTTTTTATTCAATTTTACTAGGTAACGTACATTTAAAAAACGATTTACCAAACATTCTAAAGTTTAATTTTGGCAATGGTTTGAAATTAAGCCAATTCTTGAAAACTACACAAAAATTTGCTATCGAGGTTACCTATCCCATACCTTGTAAGACGATAATTTAGTAGGGTATTCGAAAACGGTCGTTTCCTGATAAAATATAGCACAAATGGGAAATTCAGATAGTCCTCTAAGCCCAGTTTTCCCACATAATAACAACGGACATTAAGAATGGGTTGTTTTATTGCCTTGAAAAAGTATTTTTCATAAATTTAAATTACTTATATACATGTTTTCAAATTTTATATCTTCTAGATATTTCGATGGTTACTAAACCAATAAAATCATAGGCAAACGACCATATTCGTGCTATCCATCTCAAAACGACCGCTACCTGTCTACTAGTATTAAATTCTTACTTGTAAGTTATTTCTTCGGACACGTGACTAAATTCGGGTGGCTGCCAAGTGATAGTAACGTAGTTGGCACTGTGAGCCGAAATGGACAATGAATGTGGTGGTGAAGTAACGCCCACGATACCTTTACTATCCAAATCTATAGTGTGATCGGCAATTTTAGCAAATACAAGTACATTAAGTTATCGTGCTTAATTATTTCATACCTGTTTCGGTGATATTGAGCAAGAGTATAGATGACGGTAAAGAGGTGCCGTGTATATTTTTCGATACGACAAAAACTTTGTAGAGTTTCCCAGTCTCCAATTTCATCAATAACACAGAGTTTTCATTGACTTCGACTTGCTGAACAAATAAGATATCATGGTTGTCAAAATAAATATTCACATCAAATATTTCTCCCTTCCACCTTATATTATGTCTTTAGATTTGAACGTAACTTTTACAATAAAATAAATAACCGTTCTTAACAGCTCGATATGATTTTAATCAAACACATTCCAACTAATATTATTGAATATAATATTATTATCTCGTAATTTAATGGACAGTCATCGACTCTCGATATCTCCACAAATGATTTGATTTAACGATTTTTTAATGCACTCAAATAAGAAATTCATACCTGATCTAGTTTTATCGTGTTTTCGTGCACCGTGGAGTTATTGACTTTTTGATAGTGCACTACAAAACTGGTCACATTACTATTGTCGTTGGGGGGATTCCATACCAACGAAACACTGTTGTTGGTTAATTTCACTGCATGCATATCTCCTACTGGCCCTGGTAACTTACCTGTACCTGTGATTTAAACGCATATTACTATTTAATATTAGTGTCCAAATATAACATTTATTACAATTACACATTTTACATATCTAAAAGATAATTTAACACATATATTATAACAGGTAGGCGTGTAGAAAATTTAAAATAACGTAAAATAAACCAAAACTATAACAAGAATGTGTACTATACATGTATGCATACAATTTACAATACAAAAATGTAATTATTTTAAGTTAGGTCAAACAGAACATAAAACCACACCCTTCATATAGTTTTAACACTATTGTATACTTTGGAAGTTTAACCGTATTTATAAGAGATTACAACTTGAACACACCTATATCCTATAATTATTATTGAGCATCTTATAACTTAAAACACAAACACTATATAATATTAGTTCATAATATATTGAGCACGATCAGATGATATCTCAAAACTATCAACGTGTCATAACTTAAACAGCAGCAGCAAAATGCATGTCGTTTCAAAGTGTAGTGGAGAATATTAAAATAAGCAATAATAACGATTGTATATTCATACAATTTAGACTTTGATATATTTTCCTAAAGCAATATTTTATTCAATTATTCCACTAAAATATGTGCAATTTAGTCTGTTTATAAAATTATACTAGTACTGTCTAGTGGTCAAAATTCTACCATAAAAACCATATATTTTTAATTTTTGTGATTTATTTATCCAATTAAAATAAGTATAAAACATTATTATATTTTATATTTGTTTAAAATAAAAAATAAAATTTGAATTTATTCAAGTTCAAAATGGAAATAATTTTAATTATTCTTGCTCCTTCTACAATTGCCAATAGTTTCAATAATTTTTCGTTTACAAAATACACCATCTTTCTTCAAAGCAGAAAGTTGGTTAAGAATTCACTTTGTTTTTCAATGACTTAAAATAACGTTAAAATAATATTTTAAAAAATATTAATAAGTATTGAAATAATTAGTAATATACGTTAAATTGAATCACTTGGTATACTTAAATAAATATATACAATAAAATATGCAGTATACAAGGTGAGAAAAATAATATCCAGATGGTATTCAGTGGACCATGTATAATAATGCCATTTTATTTTAAATATATACAAAATTGCTAACTTTCTATTTTCCGAGGTAACTAAGCAAGTTTTCATAAAACAAAAAGTTTTGTAACTATCAACTTTGATGCGAAATTTTAATACACACTACCAATTGGTATTCCATACTTTAATAATATAACATTATGTAGTTTCAAAATAGTTAAAAATAAATAACTCGTCTTTGTAGAATCTAATAGCAATCTTTACGCACTAGTATATGACTTTAGGAGAGTCCCCATCATTTTATTTGTTACGTAAAAGTTTTTAAAATTTATTTCAATTATATTCTTTTAATTAACACCATATCGGTTGAACTAAAAATAATACAATGTACATAGATTGTTCATATAATAATTAAAATACAAAAAAGAGTGAAATCATTAACTTATAATAATACTTAGGTTTTAGTAAGTAAAGATATTACATAATTATTATTGTTACTAACAAACCACAAAATATCAATAATAAATAATGGGTAACTTGTTTTTTTAATATGTTAGCATCATAAAGCATTACAACGGTGTGAATATAGAACTAACTGAAAAAATATTCTTTTTACCATCCTGTGTATATATGATAAGTATACGTACAATTTATAAAACTTAATGTTTTTTTTTTAGTAAATATTATATGTAGTCCATGCCATAAAATGTTTAAATAAACTAAAGGTTCCACCAGGACCGACTCAACCTCGTCACATCCAAAAATGTATACTCATCTCTTAAACCAAACCCAGACTAAAACATTTTAATTATTAAGTTTTTAAAATTAAATGATTTATTTTACAAAATTTTAAAATGCAATAATCAAATCTAATGAACATTTTTTCTATTTTTTTTATTATTAATTAAGTAGCATTATTGTAATCTATCTAATCTATTATTAAAATAATATGCAAATACAATACAATCGTTGTAACCAATGTTATTAAAAAATGACCAATAAGAAAAAAGCCTGAACAAAGTCTAAAATTATACCATATATAAAGTTATAAGTTATGCTTTAATTTATTTAGTATTGCTAATAATTTATGACAAAAGAGACTGTAGATTTAGAATTAATTAGTCAATTTATGTGCTACAATATCAATATGTAAAATAAAGTTTAGGTCCCAAAGACTTTTTTCTTTTGGAAGTGGACCAATAAAGTAGATTCTTTCGGAGTCTCAAACTCATATAGTTGTTGCATACGCTACCGAATCAAATTATAACAATTATTTTACTACATGTTATGTATTTTCAACAAAATCGAATCACCAGTTTTAAATTTTGTTTGCTTTAATTCAGAAAATAATAACCCTAGACATTTAAAGTGTTGACTTTCATAATATTTTAATATCTCATTTATAGATAAATAAATATTGCTTTATTTTTACTTAAACTTATATTGGATAAGTAAAACATTTGCTCAGAATCGTTTTCCTAGTATAATGTATGAATAATATGTACCTACCCTATTGACTTGTCCAACTTCTGTTTTGTTTTTTTTTTTTTTAATTCGTTCATTTTTAAATATTTATGATCAAAATATGTAATGTACCTATACGATTTTAAGCGTTTTAATGGTCTATAAAATAATACTAAAACTCCATATGAATTGTCATAAAAAAAAAAAAAGACTGCCTAACTCAATTTAGAAATACAAATTTCATTATTTTTGGTAATTTTTGATTATTTGAAACTAATTTTCCATTATTTATAAATAGTATTTTAAGTAATTTGA
Source organism: Pentalonia nigronervosa (assembly GCA_014851325.1). NCBI lineage: Eukaryota > Metazoa > Arthropoda > Insecta > Hemiptera > Aphididae > Pentalonia > Pentalonia nigronervosa. Next base: position 20,154 of record JACXSJ010002113.1, on the reverse strand, counting down.
ATAAGTGCTTAATATAATACGTCAGATATGTAAATTAAACAAATCTCATTTAAAAATAATTTAATTGCAATGTTGTAAAAAGTGGTAAGTACTAAATTTTTGGTGGATTATTATAATTTTTAGAATCGTATGACATTAATTATAACAATATAGGTAATTAATATTTTGATTACCCAATTAAATATATTTATAAAGGTTTAATAGGTATGTCATAAATTATATTTTTTATTTGTGCATGTAAAAGCAAAAATAAAAATGAATTTGTATATTAATACATTGGTTAAAACATATAATTTATTAATTCCAGAAACTATTTGATATATATTATTCTGCCTGTAGGTAATATACAAACAATTGACAAATTTAAATATTTACGTTTAGATGTATATTCATAAAAAAAAGCTATTAAAATATGTATTATTATCGTGAACAAACAAAAAGGTTCAAATGAACTACCTACTGAATGGTGAATAAAAAAATAGGTACTAGTCGGAATATGGATACAATTATAAATATGCCATTTTCACGTTTTGTGTTCTTGTACAATTATACATTGCTGAATATTTTGTGACATGAAGCAGAGATTAATAAATTATATAATTACGTTTAGAATAATACAAATGTATTTATTGCAATACAGAAACTCAATGGCGTAAAACGAAAGGAGAATATTGTGGAACATTCAACATATATAATATTATATAGGTTAGGTGAAATATAGCTTTAAAAACCACACTGCAGCATATAGTTTGAGTAATCGTGTTCAAGCGTTATTACCGCACGCCATGAACTCATATATATTGTATATTGTAAGTATATACCCCAGAAAGTTGTAAAAAAAAAAATAAACAGGTTACCTACATTCGTGATTTGTCTACAGGACTTTTGGTTAGAAGTATTAAAAGTTGTTTAAGAATTTCCGAGAACAACAAAAATTTAACAGTTAAAATATAATATTTGAAGTTTTATTTTACCGAATAATTTTGAAGACCACAGTTCTAATATTATAATTGGTCTGACGAGTGATTACGAAATTACAAATGAAAAAAGTCTTATATGAAGTAGCTGCACCTGTTATGATACCTCATTTACGATCACGTTAAATAATAGTAAAATATTATATACACTATTATAAAAGCGAATTTTATCGGTGTCCATGTTTTATTTCGCTCGACGCGGTTACCGACTGACGACTATACCTACACAACGTACGTACATTTTACCGCAACTAAGTCAAAAATATATTTTCGACGAGCCGATTTTACTATCTCAAAATATTCGTTTTCATTTACGGCTCATCATCATTGTTATCATATACATATTCATCATAAATTTTCTAAGCTCTCAGAAACTTGTTCTCCAAAGATGTGAAATTGTTTCCATTTGTAAAATCATCCACAAATTCAGCCGTATTACAAAATCACTCGAATTTCCCATTAGTCTGGTGTAAATAAAACAATTTATCTTTAAAAATTGATAAGTGCAAAGTAATGTCATTTACCATATCGTGTGCTCTATTTCTCCATAATTATTATTTAGATAATATTTTGCTTTATCGGGTGTTTAATAATAATCGTGATATAGAAGTTACGTTTAATTTGACTTTATCTTTCAATAGACATTATTTTAATATTTCAAAAAACTCGTCATCTTTTTAGGATTCATTAGAGTAGGGATATGCAAAAATTTTAATAAGCACATTACCACAAAAACGTACTTTTCATTAGTACGTTCTACTCTAGATTACAATTCTATAGCCCGGTCAGCCTTTGCATCATATTCATATACAATGCCTTATGCCTAGAAGCAATCCAAAATAGTTTCCTTCGCTTTATATCATACAGATGTAATATTCCACGTCGACCTCATTCTCTACCTACATAAAGAGCTGTTATACACACTAGACATGAGCTTGCTTGCAGTCTTGCTGTCGGGAGAAATATAACTGATTTTAAATCCTAATAAAGATTGGTCAAAATGTATACATGAACTGTTTCAGATTACTTAATTGTTTTAATTATCACGTCACTCAATGCCACATTATACTTGTTCTACTAATACAAAAGTAAAATATACAAGTACTCAAAATGAATTACGTTGCTGCTGTAAGTAAAACTTTGGTGGAAATAACTATAACGATACGCCCAAATCGATTTATTCAATTTTAACTATATCGAGTCTTTTTGTAATTACTGTATAATTAGACTTCGTACGTAGATTGTATTGCCTATATCCATTAATATCTGTTCTGTCATTTAATATCTTTTTTTTCTGTTTAAAAACGCACTTTTCGATATTACACCTACTTATTCAAATTCATGCTATTATAACGGTAGCACGTCAATAAATCGCAAGTCAATTCATCGCATATATATATATATATATATATTTAAATAAACTACTGCTGAAAAACCTAGAATATCACGTTACATTACTATCACTGATTATAATCTCTGCAGTAATTGTTGATTATCTGTGGCTTTAATGTATTACGTATAAATGTGTACCTATAATAAAATTAACGATAACGAGGTGATTAGGCCAGTTTATGCCTCAGTCGGTCGACAATCATCGAACTTTATTTATATTGCCGTGACGTTGTGAAATGTTAAAGACTGAAAGAGGAAAATCTATGCTTTCCTTCAATATTTATATTTTTGTAAAAGAAAAAGAATGTGACGTTAATTCAATTTGGAAGTGCAACCAATATTTTAAAAACAAGTCATAAACGCAGTCATTTATGTGACGGAAAAATATTGAAGAACGCCGACCACAACTACGTTAATTTAATTAATAATTTATTTATAATATTAATAATATTATAAATAATTTATATAGTTAAATTTATAATTATCTAAATTAAATTTATAATATTAATAATTTAATTAATATAACTACGTTCCAAATTCAACAGACACTAATGTTAAGAAAACACTAAATTTACTAAAAGAAATAGCTACTAATAATATTGATACAAATTCTCAAAGTAGCTACAGCATTATCTCAAATTCCTACAGAATCTGCGGCTCAGTTACCTAATAAACTCAAGTGTACTATACAACGTGTACGTAAACAACAACTTCAATTACCAAATGATCCAACCGATTTTAATTTTACTATACCTGGCGAAATGACAAAAGCCACGAGTAAAAGAAACCATCATTACTATTGAATTAAGTCGTAAAACCATATTGGTTGACTTTGAAAAAGATGCGATGAATGCAATGAATTACGACTTTCTAGAAGCAGAAAATAAAGGATGCTTTTTTCATTTTTCACAATGTATATGGCGACAAATTCAAGATGCGGGTCTTCAAACGAGATATAAGGACGATGTAACATTTCCACTGCACTATAAGTTTGATAGTTACCAAGTTTAGCTTGCGTACGAGAAAATAATGCTTATAATAAACTATTGGACACTGTATATTTTACCGAAAACGACGAATTATTATCATCGATACTCAACTATTTTGAAGAGACTTAGATAGGATGCATCGACAGACGACAAAAAAGAAGGGCATCTAAATTTAACATTTCAATTTGGAATTGTTAGTCATTTGTTTCGGAAGATTTACCTAGAACTAGCAATGCAGTTGAAGGATGACATAATTGTTTCACTTTAATTTTAAATCAATGTCACCTAAGTATTTGGAAATTTATATCCGCATTGAAAATAAAAGAAAATATAAACAAATTAAACCTTGAACAATATATAGCTTGCGAACGTCAACCTGCGAAAAAAAAATACTTAGACAAAGCATAGCGTTTGAAAAATATTTACTCTGATTTTTAAAATAGAACAACCGATGAATATTTACAAGGAATAACACACAATTTCCAATTGCAAGTATAATATTTTACATTTATACGATTTGTATGATTAATTATTTAAACCTAAGTACTAATAATGACTAATTTTTTTTTTAAGATAACATTTTTAACCATACCTACATACGTCAAAAATAAATGTAGAGACAGTCCTAAGTCTGTGTTAAAATGAGAAGGAAAATTGCTGAATTTAAAAATATATTTATATGCAATGAATATCGATGCACGGTGAATTGACGTACAATCCACCATTAACGTGTATTTAAAAAATTAAAACTGCAGTTTTCGGCGTAGGGCATTAGCCCGGTCTAGTATATAGGTAAGTAATGATTCATTATAAGCAAATCTAAATAGCTAATTTTAATTTTGCATTGTTTGACTATTTTTACGTTTTAAGTCATTTTTAGATATATTTAGGCGATTTTTTCACATTTTAACTCGTTGCCCACTAATTAAAGAAAAATAAGTAATTCGAATGGTGAAAGTGAGTGTTTTCCTAATGATTTCAGTGATGAAGATTTAGCTCATTTCGAAATTGTCGTTCATTTGATTTCGAGAACATCAATTGTGCTCTAATAGCGCATTTCAATAATTTTGAGTAATTTATAAGCTTTCACGATTTGTATTTTATGAGTTTAAAAAAAAAAAAAAAAAATTATTTTTATTAATTTTTAAGGTCATCGTTAATGTCACATTTGCATTTTTTAATCGTTTTAAGGTCATCGACTCCCGAGCCCTTTTACTAATGAAAATATAACAACAACACGGGACTGACCTTCTTCGAAACATTGCACGACGTTGCCGATGAACGAGGCGCAGTTGACGGCCACGCTCAGCAGCGAGTCGGGCACGACGCCGGAACACAGCGGCGTGCAGATGCCGGGCACGCCGCGGCGGGTGCAGCAGGCGCCGTGGTTGCGTCCGCCGGCGCCGCACTTGATGAGCTTGTGCAGCTCGGCGCCGCAGAACGGGGCCAGGCTCCTCACGTCCGTCATGTTGGCGTCGAACGAGCACAGGGGCATGCACATCTGCCGCAGCTTGATGTTTACGCAACAGTCGGTCAGGTTGTACGGCGACGTGGTCAGCTCCCGGTCGTTGGCGATCTGCGGCCACAAAAACAATCATATTTAAAACAACGAACATCTGTACCCAAACGAATATGTCGAGCCAATAACTGATAAAAGAAAAGAACTTCAGATTTAAAAATATTTTTTTTTAATTTTTACCATGCCGACGGGCGATAAATAAATTCAAGTTGTATATTGTTACCACACGTTTCAGATATTTTTTGAAAATTCTGGAAATTCCTGATGTCTTACATCGCGGAGTAACGAACCGGCAATAATCAAACATTGGTAGGTATTATTATTGTTCGACGACGATGAAAAAACAAAAATAAAAAATGCCACGACGTCCGGTTCCGCAGGTGTCACGTGACTTATACTCGACCGCCGTTGAAACCGGCAGGGTAAACGTTTTTAACCGCGTAAATACTACACGATTAAACAGAAAACAATTAAAATATTCCTTTTGCTCGAAAATAGCATTGTGACATGGCGTCAAACATAAGGTGTGTAACGATTGTCGTGAAATAAATTATAAAACATTAATTATTTATTTAACGTGGCCGTAACATTATATGAACGTTACCTGCGTTGTACGAAGTGTGATCAAAAAATGTCGGAATTTTTTCGTTTAAATAATTTTAATAACAAATACATTTTAAATATCAGTCTCCTTCAAAGTATTACACCCCGATGTTATGCATTTATGCCAACGCTTCTTGTACTTTTTCAAGCGATGTTGGGAGTCTGCAATTTGAAATATTGTTATAGTTGATCTGTCACATTTGTTTTTATTGTTTCCACGTCAAATATTTGTCCTTTGTGATAAGTATTAATTTTTTTTAATAAAAAATCACAATGACAACATTTTCAATGGTCTCTGGGTCATTTTGTGCTCGTTTTTTAGACTTTTGGAAATTTCGAGTCGATAAGTTTTTTGGTCTTGGGACAACAATTTTGGAACCATTTTCACATAGACTCGTGGCATGCATAAATCTTCAGTTAAAATATTTATGACACTTTTGACATTATTCCAACATTTCTTTTATTTGTAATTCGGTCACATGGAAATTATCGCTATAACTACTTTAAGACCCAACAAAAATCTTTTGTACCATTCAAATGTTTTAGATCTGCTCGTTGCTTCATCTTCAAATGCTTTTTTAATCATTTCAAAAGTTTTAGTTGCTGATTTCTCGAGTTTAACATAAAACTTAACGCAAACAAGCGGCTCTGGTTTATTTTACATGACAAAAACTACAGACACAACAAAAGTATACGACTTCAATGGATTGTCGTTCATTATACCAAAAAAAAAACAAAAATAATAACTCGTAGCTTGAATTACGTAACTGAGTGTTATATAATCATCTACTTTTATTTAATGTGAGTATATTCTTGATATGTTAAATTTTTGGAGCAGATATATTCTTAGTTTTTTGATCACACGTCGTATTATATTATTATACTTCTGTATTGCGTGGTAATCGATGGAGATTTTTTAAACGTATTTTATAATTTATTTTAAGGTTTTAACGTTCACGGCTTACGCAAGCACTTCGTGAAAAATAAAGGATTTTTATTTTCAGTTAAAATATTTCCCACTTTTGCTGAAAAAATATTCCATATACTTTTTCTATATACAACATTGATAATAGATTTGTGTTTACGACGGTATGGAAAAAAACATTTTTTTCTGCTTTAGCATCGTCATATTTTTTTTTTGATTTTCATAAATTTACATAAATATATACATTCGATTTATATGATGTCATATTATGTAAAAATAATATCATTTTTTCTTTCAGATATATTAAAAAAATAATTATACGAAAGTATGAATAATTTTTAAATCTATTGAAGGTATAAAAATTTGATTTTTGAACTTTTGGGTATAATTACAATCTGAATAAAAAAAAAACTAACCGACTTGAAACGATTTTTTTTCTAAAAAAATGTATGTGTAACGTTTTCATAAATATATAAATTGATAGACGTAGTAACTAAAATATATAACATGACAGAATACTTGTTTTTTTATTATTTATCTAAAAACACTCAATTTTTATTTATTGTAAACCTGTCCATAAAATAATTCAAATATTTTCCATTATGTTTGATCTTGAGAATACATGGCAATATTCATAAATTACACGGTAGTAAACCCGTTTTATTTTATTCAAAAATATGAAAATCTTTTCTGGCAAATTTTCAACAATAAGTTTTCCCCGATGACTCTAAATGTATATAAAATGTTGTCACTGTAGAGTTTAGTACCAAAAATACTAGATTCTTATAAAAATTTTCTTAAGATCATATTTATACGAGAGTGGTGTATAAAAGATTACACAATATTTTATAGAAGTTTTATTACATCATCGAGTATGGAAATAATATTATACTCTCTCTCTCCGATTTGAAAACAAAGTATTAATTTATCTGTTATACTACTTAATATGAATAAAAATATACCTGGCTTTTAGTTGAAAAAACAACCCTTTGCGAGGGCTCTCCAGCACCGTGGCCATTAACAGCTTCCACATAAACTTCATACAATGTATTAGCATTCAAATGTTCCAAAATAAATGGAGAATGTACATTAGTTATGGAATCGTATTCATCATCGACCAGTCTATAGAACACATTATAATGTGTTACGGTATCTGCCAAGTCTTTTGGTGGTTCCCAATGGAATAGAGCAAAGTTAACGTCAACGTTAGAAACACGGAGACGTCTTGGGGCTGATGCGACTATACCATATCCTTGAAGGAGACAGCTAGTGTAGTCGTCCATAAACCGTAAACATCTGAAATATATTAATATTATGTAAAATCGCATCTACTTTTATATTTTATGCCCTTTCGCGTGTAATTTACTTGAAGTAACTGAAATCAATTTGAGTCAAATTTCCGGCACATAAGTTCTGACATAACGGTGGCAAACCTCTCGCTCGGCAACATGGCGTGTGATCTATACCATTTGTGAGACAACTGAATGTTTGAGAAGCCCACGGAGCACATATCATTAAGTCGGTAACTTCAGCTACATCGGAGCGTGATGGGTCACATAACTTATCTAAACATCTACGGAAAACAAAACACCTCAGGAATCATAAAATGCAATGAAACCGAAAACGAATTTGTTCTAGTGTTTTTACTGAAACTTTAAACTCATCAATATATTATGGTTAATATTTCCAGACGATCAGTTTACGAACAATCGAATTAATGACAAACTTAATATGTTTAAAATTTAATGTAAGCTATTGCGGTAACGTTATAATATTATAACAACACGACACAATGCAAAAAAATCACTCCAATAATTTACTGTACACAATAAATTTACTCACGCTGAATGTGTTATGCCTTTTTTCACGCAACATGATCGAATATCAGGCAATGGAGGTAACTTTGAATTATCTGCATTCGTCCTACGTGATGTTTTTTGATCGTTGTTCAGCGTAAGAGTGCGAATAGCTGTTGAAGGTAGACTAGAACCATGCTTATTGGTAGCCACTACTGTTATTTCGTACATTGTATATGGTATAAGCTTATCAATTTTGACTTCATATTCTGATCCAGGCACCTGGTTAAGACATTAACATGTTAAAAATTAAACACGAGTATCATAAAAAAATAAATACATGTGTTTAGTCAACCATAAAGTTTATTTAACTAAATTAAGGGTTTGAAAGTATGTTTTCCATAAATAAATTTAAATACCTAGAAGAAATAAAAATACCATAAATATTTTAAACTTAAAAATATTTTTTTTTCGATCCCGCAAGTGCGACTAAAATATTCTTCTTTTAAGGGTGGGGCTGAAATTAAATAATAAACCTGTGATAGTGTTTTTACTCTTTCAACCATTAATAAAAAATGTATTTTAAATAATATAGAAAAGTTCTTTATTTGATACAATATATAATTCATAAAAGGCAATGATTGAATGTGTGTAGCGATATTCACAGTCAAATCTATCTCGCTAATGGTTCTGAAATTTGGTACGTGGGTAATCCTATACCCAAGAATGTGAATTTCAAAGGAAATTTTTAAATTTTATATTTTAAAGAAGCGTTTACACAAGGATTTGTTTGCTAACGCAAAAACGAAAATTTTTAATATAGTAGTTTGAATAATTTTGCCCAAATATAAAATACAGATATACAGGTATACAATTATATACATTTATAATATCTATTTTATTTTCTGTAACTAATTGCAGTCATATACAAAAAAAAATATATTGATTTTTGTGAGTCAACCAATCCCTATGTGAACCCTTTTTAAAATGCAAAAAAAATGGCTTTGAGATGCATATGACTCGGGTATAGGATTACATATATGTATCAAATTTTATATCCATGTGTGTGATAGACTTGACTATGAATTTCCACATACACACAATCATACTCAAAAGCATCGTCTTTTATTAATATAGATTACCTTTATGTTTTGTCAAACAAAGAACTTTTCTGTATTATTTAAAACACATTTTTTATTAACGGCCAAAATAGTGAAAAAACCACTACACGTATCTTATATAATTCTAGAATCCACCCTCAAAAAAGGAAACTATAGTGGCACTTACGGGATCGAAAAAATTATTTATAAGTTTAAAATATTTATAGTATTTTTATTTCTACTATTTCTACTATCAAAATGAATTTATTGAAAATATACTTTTAAACCCTTAATCTAGTTACACTTTAATAGGCTTTTGAGTAAGTAAGTATATAATGGTAGGAACGAAATCATAAAAACGTAAGTATTATCATGTCATATTATTATTAACAATATTGATAAACATTTAATCGGTTTAAAAAAAAAAAAAATAATTAACTGGAAAAATATTAATGAAGACATATCATGGATATAATATGTTTTAAAGTAAATATATTATGACAGTTTCTTACTATGATAGGAGCGGCTACTATATAATGTTAAGATCACGCAAGGGACTTGGGCATTCGTGACGTTTTCGTATAACGTTTCTTAAACTCCGGCGTCCCCAAAGTACGTTCGGAATAATTTAAAAATATCGATCCAATAGTCTACACAGTGTATGTGAATACATTACCGTTCATGCATTTGAACGTTTCAGACTTGTTTTATTTACTAGTTATATCATTATTATTATTATTTTTTTTTTTTTTTAAACAGGTTAGGACGATATAATAGTCATAAAATGTAAACAGTACATGCTCGCCATTAACTATGGGTAGTCGCATGGGTTGAAGCACTTACAAAGTTACCTAAAATTCCTAGAAATAAAGTAAGAGTGAGAAAGTGAGGAGGGTCACGAAGAGTAGGGTAACCAAAAAATAATTTATCCTCGGACCCTTTATACACACATGAGAACCCTAGGGTATTACAACTACAGTACACGTTCTGAATTATGAAAACATATATAAACTTATAGGTACCGTTATTATACGTGAGCTGCAGTATACAATTTTCCAAGAGAAACGAGTAGGTAAATTAATAATCAAAAATTGTACGGTATTTAAGTTTTTGCGTGCGGACGACGTAATCGCATGATAATATGCGTATTATTATTATTATATAATATAATATTATAATAAACCTTGACTTGGATGCTGTGGGGCGTGACAATTAATTGGCTGTTGCCGTCGTTGTCCGGGAACGTTTTCATGCCGTCAAACGACCTGAGCATGGTCACATTGATCACGTATCCTTTGACCGACGCCGAGTTGGCTGTCGGTTTGTCCCACGTCACGAAGACCACAGAACTGCTGTTTACATCCACTTGGACATCTTCAGGTTGACTCGGCAGAATCTCTGAAAGTCACAGAAACGTCCATACAATACAATATATTTATTGTTTTTTTTTTTTTTGCGTTATCGAATGTCGCGCATTATATAATAATATAATATGATAAACACACAACAAAAGTAAAATCTCTTGTCCGCTTTTTGTATATATATATATATATACACACACACATACACACACGTAAGTCTTTCAGTTTGTAGCTTTTACGTCAATCAATAATGTTTACCTATCCCCTCTACGATGCATGCCAATGTCTGTTCAGTGTACGGAGAACACGAGACCATGGTTTTTATATTATCCGTGATTGGGGTGTACTCCCCTTGGCAAACATCTTGGCATATGTCTGGAATACCTTCTTGCACACAACAGGGGACATGATTTCTACCGTCTGTAACGAAAAAAAAAAATATATATATATATATATATATAATAATAAAACTGTTTACAGGCCGTCTGAAAGACTGAATTAAAGAGATAGAGAGAGAGTAAGATAAAAAATAATCGAGGAAAATATGTGATGTGCTGACCTGCCATGCATTTCACAATAGACTTGAAGTCCGGTTCGCAGTTTTCCGGGTCCTGTCCAGTAGTGCCATCCAATATGCTTTGTATGTTGCAAAAGCCCAGACAGCTCGTGCTCACGTTTCTCGCCACGCAGCAATCCGTGTAGTTGTGATTTTTGATGTCAATCGGTTCGGATTCGTCTTCTTTGCCGTAATACGCAGCAGTACCATTATCGAGTGGTGGCGGTTCCAGGTTACCGGACAACACTGTGTTTAATCGATTTTTAATTTTTATAACGTTCGTGTCGTCGAGTTATATAATGTTATTGATATTGTATATTCAAATGGTGTATCTTTCAACTTACCTGAAAGCGAGTGGAACGACCTAACTACGGGGTCACTATTCACTTCACATGCGTACAACCCAGAGTCGTTAAACCTGACGTTCTTGATTGACAATACCCATACGTCACCGCCTGCAAATTGAAAAAAAAATTGAATACGGAACATGAACACAATAAGTATATAAAACATAAATATATATTATGCATAAAAATCTATCGCAAATGTATGTGTGTTGACGAAGGTTTTCTGAAAAAAATAAATCTATTTATACATTAAGGGTTAAGAGCATAATATTTTGAAAAATACGTAGGTCAGGACCAGACAATATGAAATTCAAATAAATTGTATAATTTTATATTTCACTTTTATTACATATTATTATGTTGTGAATAACGATATCAAAATGATAGGTACTTGAATCTACAGCCCGAGATAGAAGTCGAATAATTCCGACAGAATCGTTTATAATATTGGATTGGATAAAATATTGAATTCAAAAAAAGTCACTTACCTACCCTCTTATAAAAGAAAATCATACGAGTAATACGATCTACGAAAAACGTATAACATATCGATTTATAACATAAATAGTTATAGGTACGTTCCTACATTATTGTTCCGACAAATAAGTTTATGATTTATTTTCTCGTTCTTATTTAAATAAGTAAATATAATAATTCTAAATATAAATATTTTAATTTGTAATGCAACTCTTCAAATTATATCTAAACATGATACTTCATCATCAAGACATGTCATATTAGGGTAATGGTAACACGTCTTTACATTTAAAATACAATAAATTATAGACCACGCAATCACCTTGATTGTATAATATAATAATTATTGTTTGATTTTACTTTTTAATGTACTTGTTAATTTTAAATTTCAATGTTATTAAATGAGAATGAAAAAATACAGTTTCAATCAAAACTGCAATTTTACAATTGTATTTCAAAGACTCAAATTATTAATTGACAGTTACACCGACTTTTTGAACTACCTATTTAGATTTTATATAAATTAGGTAAAATGCAATAAACAAAAGTTGAATATAAAAAAAAAATCATTAAATACTTTTATATACTATTATATGAAACGCATTTAAGTGAAATAATAACTTTTAATACCACCCATTTATTACAAGTCTTGTGCTATATCTACGATAAATGATTCATTCGCACAAAAGTAATTGTATTATAAAGATGTCTAATCGTCTATCACATTTTACAATTTTCATCAGAAATGTCATTATTTATTCAACGGTCGAAACTTCAAGTCAAGAACATTAAATTATTATCAAGAAACGTCTTTTAAGTTAAATTTCTTTACAATTTGAATTATCCGTAGTGGCCAAGTCACAATAAAATTTCGAAATTTAAATCTTTCATTTCTTATACGTTAATTATCAATTTATATTTATCTTTCTGAAGACCTATTGAATAAACTACTAAAACGATCTAGACATAATTCTTAATGATTATTTCAGTAGTTTTATATATTCTGAACTATATCACCCCCTTCTCATCCTCAAATATATACTGACTACCCTTTTCCCAACTACCCTACGTTCACACCCGTGAGAGTTTTCTCCAGGACCCTTATCTGCTACGGAAAGGCGAGAATATTAATTATTCATAATCTAGGGATTTGCCTAAATGTGTATACCACGTTTAACAAATTACCAAAAGTTCTTATACAGAAATTGACGGGACTGTGAATTTCCTACAGTGTGAATTTTGAATTTACTGCACCATTAACAACAAAGACATTTTAAACACCACGGGGTACGTAATGAAACTTTATTGAGTTTATATTGCGTTAGCCCTTGGGGCCGAACAATGCTAATCCTCAACGTCAAGTCAGTGTTTATTGTGATAAAAACGTTTCTTTATTTTTGTTTGATTTTTTGAATCAAAACAATTAAAATAAACAACAAATATTTTCAAAAATTAATTAAGCAAGTGTTGTGTAACACAAAAACCTATAGCTCTATATAGGTAATTATATGGTTTAGTTATTATGCAATCCAACTATTTTTTTTTTTTTAATTTCATTTGATGTCTAATTCAAATTATATTTATTTTAATAAACCCTCGTTTTCTTACCATTTCATGAATAGTATGAAAAGTACCTTACAAGAATAATGTAAATTTAAACTTAAATGTTTAATACATTTAAAAGTTGAAATATACCTACGTCAAAATTGTGTTCATCTAATACTATCGACTTGTTACATTAAACTGAATACGTATGTATTTACTTCTTATGTATTAATTTCAAAGTTTTAGTTTAAATAAACGCCAAAGATACTATAAATAAATTAAGCAAACACTTTTTTTTTTAAATTATTATACAAAATAAAACTATTAAAAAAGTTGTACAATGAAATGCATAATAACTGTATAAATTTAATATTATGGTACATACAGGCATGAAGAAATTGTTTAAAAAGCCATCATTTTTTGTTGTTTTCGTAAACGTTTTAATTATTAATATGCATTTTTAATTTTACTTCTGTTATAATATAAATATTATTAATTTCGCAAAAGGTCACGCACCATTTTACAGTCACAATAAAAAAATATATACGATAATGTATATTAAAGACAATTATTATGAAAATTACTATACAATAATGGCGAAAATATTTATGTGATTTATATTATTGTAACGAACTTATTTCATATTGTTTCCAAAACGCATTCATTGTATAATTGTTTGGTCAGTTAAATATAAATAAAGTTTTTATCGGTTGTAAGTTATCTATACTCAGGTTACTTAAAGATAAACAATTGAATATTTTTGATTCCATATGAACAACAAATGAGAAATTGGTTTATAAATTCAAACATAAGATTTGAAAGTTTAACTGTTTTATCAAACAATCAACTAAAGAAAAAAACGAACGCAATCAATTCAACCTTTAATCCATTCTTTATTACAATATTATTTATAATAATATAAACCTATCTATATAACTTTATTTATTTTCACAGTTTAAAAATAAAACGGCTCAAACTTTAGATGAAAAATAATTTTATTAGCTTATAGATTAAGTAATTAATTTTTTTCAATACATATATATAGCATAATATACTGGTATCACTAATTAATGCTGTTTTAATACAGTTTCTATCAGTAAAAACAATTTATCAATATTACAAAATTTGACCTGACATAAATCAAAAGTTTTTTACCGGGATGATAATTTACATCTTAAAGTAGAAGCAATTATATCCATGTATGCAATTCATATGAATTAGTATGTTCTTCGTGGTTTTTAGAGGGTAATTCGATAATTATTTAAGATTCCAAACATGAATTGTGAAAGTAATTTACCAAAACTTCACCAAACTGCCAACTGGCATACTTATTATATTAAAGGTTTATTTGTTGGTGGCAAACTTAAGTCTTGATGCGATCAAAAATCTTCACGGACAGTGTAAAGTTTTTAGGGTTATAAAAAAAGTTTTTCACGAGTATTTTTCTGCGGGAGAACTTTGTTTCTCTTATTTCGTTTTATTTTATCCTACTACTACCGTTTCAGAATAGAAATTCCCTATCAAAATATGATTAAATAACTCTTTGAAAAAAAAAAGAGTCTAATCGATTCAGTTAAGGTGTTTTTTAACTATATTCCTTCAAGGATATATGTACATTTTTATTTATTTTTTCTGAAACCCACAAAAGTTTTTTGAATAAATAAGCGAATTTATCGATCTCTTGAGAGTGTGCAATTACCATCACGACCCTTTTCAAGTATGTGTTTTAATCGATACATTATTCTATAGGTATAATATGTATTCAAACCGTAAGGTTTATAGGTATTGCATTATCGTTTAGTTTACGTAGGTTTGAGTAAATTTGTTTTGTCAACAGTTACAGAACGATTTATAAATATTTTTTTGAATATGTTTGAGGGTAAAGTAAATTGAACATATTATATCTCATAATGGTTCAAACAAACACTAAGAAAATACAAACTTTATCGTTTAAAAGTACTAATTCAAAATTACTTAACATAAAATATATTTTCTTACCTTTATCGTGTAAAACCTCGAACCTTCTGTCAGCGGTTATTCTAGATTCCGCTGCAGTCAACACCTTTAATCCTTGTCTATCTTTATTTTCAGTTTTCCACAGTACAGTGTGGTCACCTAAATTTCTTACAACGCATGTCATAAGAGCCGAGTCACCTTCTTTGGAGTGTATAGGTTTTGCAGTGGGTTCTTGCATAACCGGCAATTCGGCAGTATCCAACAATTGCACTAAAAACAATAAAAACTGAAACTTTAGTTTCAATATGTAGGTCAATAGTAAATTGAAGACAACCTTCAACTCATTAATGTACTCCTATTATCCCATTGTAGACATCATGGGGTTCATGATTTTATCGATACTGTGTGCAAATAGGTCAAAGTTCAAAAACACCACACATGTCAAAATATTACAACAGTCAGCACATGACGTCCTTGGAGACATAAGTCTACATGTAAAACATCAATCGCCCTAATTCGCGTAATATTGATTGGGTAAACGGAAAACAAAAGAGGAATTACTATGTATTGGCTAACCATGTATGGGTTGTTTCAATATATTATTCATATATTTGCTATCTAAAAGATACATCTTACAGACCATTTACACTAGACAATGATCAAGTCCATAGAAAACAAAATCGTCCATCCAGAACGGTTCAAATCACAATTGAAAGTTAAGACATACTACACGATGCTTACAATAATATAGGAACATATTATAAGATTAACAACGATGAAATAATTTTTGTGACGTGCATTTTTGGCTTTTAAAAATACGATTTTTCATATAAGCTATCCGACAATAAAAATATAGTAAAACATAAATGTTTAAATAAAACAACTTTACGATGGACTAATGAATTGTATTGCTTTCAAACAAATCTACTTTAAAGGAATAACAATATGGCGTTGAAAATATTTGGTACAGAAAAAAAAATAAAAACAATAAATTAGATAGTATTAGATTTATATTCTCAAAAATATGGTGAATTGTGTAAAACTTCACCGTCTATTTGCCTAAACAATAAGCGTGGAAAAATGTATAAACTAAGTGCAAACATTTTTTGCTAGAAATTTAAAACAAAACACAAGTGTTTACTCTATAAAATACTACTGACAGAGACTGTGAACAGTACCATCTATAAGGCACCTGGGTCACATCCACTCGTAAATCTTCACGTTCTAGCCACACTGTTGTATCTTTTATATCAATAAATAACATTGTACAACAAAACATCGGAGGAATGAAGCTAGTAGGTAGGTATTCGAAAAGTACATGGCGTCATTCGCAGGTGTCGATGTGCACAAATAAACTAGTGGAATACACAAACCATATGAAGTATGTTTTTACACTCTTTGAAACATTATATTTTATAATTAACCATGGATCCCACAATTAATTAAATGTAAAAATGATGTCTAATACCTACTCTAAATGTACCTACGTATATTGAATTACAACATAAATATTCAATTTATAACTTGTACACATAAATAATAGGTGCTTATGGAACTTATATTACAATTCCCATGGACCTTGCTAAAATAACTTTAATTTATAAAAACTAAAATATTCTAATTGTGAAGAGTATGCCAACAAGTAATACAAATAATTAAGTTAAAAATTTAATTCCTAATTTCCACAGAAGTAAAGCACTTTAAGCACTTTTTACTAGGTAACTATAAACTTCGTTTCATTTTTAATTATGGTGACCTTCTTTTGCAACTATGAGATAAAATAATATACTATTTTATTAAAAAAAAACTACTTGAATCTGAAAAAAACACACGAAACAGTACTTGAAAGTTGAAACATGGTTCTTTCGAAAATTATTTACACTATTAAAGAAAAATAAATCCCTTCTACTTGTAATCCACTAGAGGTATACTTCAGAAACCATTGTTCGAAAAAGTGTCGGGTTGGTAAAATTATTATACTGGCTACAAAATAATTTTTACGTTATTATAAAAACCAAATACTCCTTATTACTGATACTTCGTGGCTGAAACACTCTCTAACTACGTATTTGAATAAGTGAAATGAAAAAAATTGAATATATATAGTTCTATAATAATAATAATAATAATAATATATTAAACTTGTTCATTATAGTTATGATACCTTTTGCCTCTTGGTCAGTATTACTTTAGTTCTGCGTCATATTATCATAAAATCATTTAGTATGTATGCATTTCGTAAGAAAATAAGTCATCATATACATTGAGATTTAAATAAAATACTAGTTGAATAGATAAATAAATACATTTATAATAGTTTATTCGGTAGGTAAATCAAAATAAAAGATTAATTTATTTATTTGCGCAGTCTACATAAAACATATTTAAAATGAAAATTTTGTGTGTGGGTAATTTAATTTAAATTTATATAATCACGATTTTATTGTTTTTTTTATACTTATAATGGAATAGAATTAATTAAGTCGAACGTTTGTTTTTAGGTCATTCTTTGTGATATTCCAAGCCTAAAGTATGTTTTGAATTTTAAAGACATAACATTATGTTATTGAAATTAGAACAATGCGTTCTTGAAAAGTGTATTATGTATTTGATTAATATAAATCTCATACACTGAAAAGAAAAATAGAAGAGAGATTTTAAGAAAATATTATATATAAATAATGAATTATTCAAAATACACAAAAAATAGTTTATCTTCTCTAAAAAAGTTATAATCTTCTAGAATTTACTTGTATGTTTACTGAGTAGGTACGGGTAAATAATAATATATTAACGTTTACGATTTCTCGATTTACGTTTTTAATATAAAAAAAAAAAAAAAATAGGTAGGTAGGTATATTAATATAATATACTACTACTGTACCATATAATATGGTGATATCTTATTAAAAAATATTGATTTTATCCATTTTTATATTCAAGTACAAAACAAATATTTATTAATATTGTATTGAAGTGAATATATTATGAATAGACATAAAATATTTTTAATAGAATTTTTAACACAATAAATAATTGTACAATACTATTATTATATTTTTAGCCTTAGTCGTAAGATAGATTTCATATTATAATACACCTATATATTTTTTCTAAAAAGGTTTTACAGTTTTAACAAACTTTTCTCTTTAATTTGTATTTCAAATACGTAATGCATTAATATTTACTAAGTAAAAATTCCATTGCGATAATAGCATTTAAGTAATTCATTATTTACTTAAATATTTATTTTATAATATTATAAAATGATTCTAATTCTAAGTAATTAAACTATAATTAATAACCTATTACAAGTGTCAAATACATATTAAAATATAAATTAACTCAAATATATTACTTTAAGCACAACCTAACTTTATGTTCAAATTTACTATTTAAGTATAGATAAATAATAATTCTTATCAGAAAAATGTACACTTTTTGTTAGTGTTTTTAAGTATTAATTTGTTTTTTATTTCAAAAGTAATTTTAGATTAAGATAATAGGTAGGTAGGTACCTATATAAAATTATGATTTATAGTTTAGGTAAGTACTTACCAGGTAGCCATGTAGATTTTAATATGATGTTTTATTTCTTTTTGCTTAATTATTAAAAATGTTAAAAGTATAAAAGTACCATAAATTCAAAATAAATAATTTATACATGAAAAAAATATAGACCACGTTATATACTAAGTATTTATAATTTTATAAATAAAGTATTTTATTTTATTTTTACATGAAATTTAATTATTTGAAATTTTTATTTTAAAATTCAGATTTTGGAAGATAAAACTGATTATGTTTATACTAAAGAGGCCACTTTTACCTAAAATAAGTAAAATTGAGGATTTCATTGAAATAATAGAACAGAAAGAAATGGTCGATAGGAATCGTTGATTATTGGAGAATAAAAAGGATATAGAGGAGAAAAAACTGACAGATTACACGCAAAAGATAAAAAAAAAATACATAACATATTAAGGACAGTTTCTTTTTTTTTGAACTTAAAAAAACCAATTAATATAGGTACCTGTTAGGTTGGTTAGGTTAGATTAGGTACTTGTTCTACAATATCATTTATAAATATACATACTACTAGGTTTATAATATCATTGTCTAGATTGGCACTTTATCTAATAGTGTAATATTTAATTTTCCTATTTTATAATTTATTTATGATTACGGCACTGCTCCGAGTCATACACTATGTCCAATCAATGTAGATTACCAAACGAAACATAAACAATAATGGAGAATAAAGTTTATATTATAATCGCTAGTACCTATATAGTTGCCATTACGTACAGCCAGAAAGGTGTTCGCAGAGTTAATAATAATAATAATATGTAATAATGTCGTGACCTCACGGTTAAAAAACAAAAAGCAAAATTACCACCGTCGGTGGTAATAGTGAAAACGTCTACCCACGCTACGGGTACCTAGGTATCGACTACGGCGGCGGTGATACAATATCTTTATCAGGCGGTACGCGCAAAAATGTACAACCACAAGACGTGCATCGTAGTTGGCCATCAGAACGATTTGTTCTTTGATTCTCGCACTTAAATATCTCTCTAATAATACACGGTAAATACAAACACACACACA
>JACXSJ010002112.1:0-56398 GCA_014851325.1 Pentalonia nigronervosa | reverse complement strand
TTAAATTAAAAATACTCTTTACTGTTGAGTGTGTTAACTGTACTCTCAATCGATAATTTAAATATCGTTATTATTCATAAATAATTTAAATACCTGTAGTAATTATATTTATCATTTTCGGTCTATAATTAGGTACTAAAATACGATAAAGCCACGTGTCTTCAAAATTATAATAAGACTTAATTATTAGTTGAAATGTATATGAATCGTGACTTAAAATAATAAATACCAACAGTTATGAATAATTTTAAGTGTGAAATTAAATTTTTATCCAAACATCTTTTTGTGGCAGAATAAAATTGCTTAGTGAATAATAAAAAAAAAATGTTAAGATCCCAAAGCGCAATTTTTCAGTGTTTATTATATTCTAACAAAATATATTTTCGACATTGAATTATTTAGTTAAATAACAGTTTTTATCCATATAAACAATACTAAAATATATTGAAATGTGTATCTAAAATGTTTTTATTTGTGTAACTACCTTGTAACCTATCAGAAGTAAAATTAGCATGATTTTCAAACAAATACCTATACAGATTTGTGATATTTTTTCTAATTCATTTAATTGAAAAAGTTTTTTCAAATTTTAGTCGGTAAGCCTTTTTAAAAATACGATATATAAAATGAAGAATTTATAAACATAGACTGACTAGACAAAGACATTTTCCGACGAAAATTCCAATGAATGTAACGTTGAAATAAAAAACCATCGGCGACGTTCTCTTTGAGTTTCTTTAAGGTTTTACGTTTGTTTTTACAGCGAACGAGAAAATTCAACAAGGCTTACCACAAAATAAATTCGCATGAATACCTACTCATAAGGGCGATATTTTGATACCGTTTGAATGTACTTTCTGCAGAGTGTTTGCCAAATTGTCAGCATGACTTTCCGGCACGCCCT
This sequence comes from Pentalonia nigronervosa, assembly GCA_014851325.1. Lineage (NCBI taxonomy): Eukaryota > Metazoa > Arthropoda > Insecta > Hemiptera > Aphididae > Pentalonia > Pentalonia nigronervosa. Next base: position 55,494 of record JACXSJ010002112.1, on the reverse strand, counting down.
TAATAATTGTCCGTTGTCAACTCGTAGCTATATTATCTGTGCAAGTTGTTTTCGACTGAAGTATTATAACCAAACTGTTCATAATTTTGACGTTTTATAAATTTGGCATGCATACACAGATTCTACTACTATTGACGGTAAACGTTTAATATACAGCGATAACACGGGTTGTTTTTCGATTTACTAATGCCGATACGAAACTGTTAAATTGTCGTATGGAAGTGCTAAAAAAAATTTAAAAAATAAGGTCTAGTATAGGTCACCATTTCGTTGTATTGTCCTCTATTGGCGTTAACTGTTATATCCGTAGTTTAAAAGATGTTAAACGACTGAGTCTGAATGAACAATTCCGGATTTCAATTGGCAGTACAGAGATTAAAATATAACGTACGGCGTCGTTCATATTATAATACAATATATTATTATATATTTAAATTAAACACTAAACCACGCGGGACAAACCTTTGGACAATGCACAGTAGAAGACAGTCTTCGTCGTGCAAACAATACACCGAGGCTGTCAACCCATTGAAACAAAACCCACGATCCGTTCATTAAGCAAAATTAATACTTTCTATTGTAATGTTTTGTTTGAACATATTTCAATGTCAACGAGCAAAATTAAATTGAGGGGGACTTTTCACCACAGAGGTGATTTTTATAAGATTTAGATTGTATTTATTTTTTCACCTATATTGAAGGTAGATATAAGAATATATATATTTAAGAAAAATGATAATAATTTTTAAAAAATGTTTTCTCTTACTTTTAGTTTAGATGGAAACAATAACTTATAGTCGACTTAAGTATTTTTTTCACTTGATGTTAAAGAATAAAACACGGGTGTGTTATTATACTAAACAATAATCAGTACCTGAAAACTTAATTTATGCAGTTTTAGTTTTTAAACCGCGTGGCATGACTACCGATTAAAGGATAATAATTCATATTTAAATGAGAATAAATAAAGATGCTATTTATAAAATTAATATATATTATTAACTAAATATGTGGCACGTATGAATAAATTTTTTCTAAATATATAATTATATTTTACAATCGATCAAAGTACTAAGTATTGTAAATATCTACCTATATCAATAAAAAAAATGTTTTCAAGACATTTTATGAACGATAGTTATAAATTATAATACAATAAAGGTATATCTACTAATAGGATTAGTTGTACCACTCTTATATTATAAATCATTAGATCATTAGGTAGTTAACCTGTACGGTATATTTATTACTAAATGTTTTACATTCACTAACTAATATTAACGTATGCGACATGCGTAGCCGCATAAGTAATAACTAATAAAATGTGTCATAATATATAAGGTCATTTCAAAATAAGATATCAAAATCAAATTTAATAAACTAATATATCAACATAAATAATGAAACTAAATTATTAGATATTTCGATCGAAATTATTTATTAGTAAGTCCCGTCGTAATATTTATTATTACTAACAAGTCCAAAATTATTATGTACGAAATTCAAGTAGCTGCAGTATTAAATTTAAAATGTTACTCTAGAAAATAAATATTTCACAATACAAATAATATAAATAATAACTTATAATTTATTTTAATAAACTATAAAAACTAAAACTAATATTCAATTATTACTGTGGAATAGTACTTAAACCGATCTTAAATAACTTTCGTTATAATAATATATACATAAACAGGTACTCGTATGTTTCTGAAACACCATCATTTTTTTAACAATAAAAATGTTTAATTAATTTCTAAAATGTATTCATTTTTTTATATAATATAAAAATATGAGACTAGAATATAACAATGAAATAATACATTCAGGAACTATTTGGTTATTCATGAATAATAATATAACATGCGTGTGCCAATATTAAGGACGTATGTATACGTCAATGAAGATGTGTTGTAGATAACTACAAAAATATTAAATATATAAAAAAAATATAGAAAAATGCAGTTAAAAAAAAAAATGTTATAACTGTATTAAATTTAAAAAAAAAATACGTTACTGACTAAAAGTCTATGATAAACTGATGTAGATATACCTACGTACTTTTTACCTAACTATGAGTTTAATGTGTTTAATAAATTGTATTAAAAGAAAATCGAATATTATGCTTAGTTTTTTCACGTAAAATATAAAAAAACGAACATTTTAAATATTATGTAATATAAAGTTGTCCATACATTTCAGTTCATTAAATTGTGGATGTGAAATTAAGATAAGTTAAATTATAATAAAAAAAACTAATATAATGCAATCAAGCGATGAAACTTATTTGAAAGATTTTCAGTTATGGTATTTGAATTTTAAATCACTATAAATAATCATTAGTCATTACATAAATATAAATCCTATAATGAGTAATGACATTTCTTTGTGTATCAACAATATACTTAATTGTCCCTGTATAAAATGTAATACGCCTAAAACTAAATAGATAACACACTTTAAGTATCTATATATATATATTTATTGAACATCTATACATGTATTTGATGTATTTAGTTGTTTTCATTAACATAATTTTATTTTAATAATTAAGTAACGTTTTTAGAGTTAAATTTCTAGGTTATAACTTTGATCTGAACTAGTAGTTATGGTTAAATATAAATAATACTTTCGGAAATATGTAATATTATATATTCCAGGTCCATGAAATATAATAAATAATATATAATTTTTATATTGTAAATTTTATTTATTTCATGATAAATATATTATATTTCTATTCATATAACATTAAAAATAATTAATCGAAAACTATTTCTCAAATATTTGAAATTTATCAACTTCAAAAATTGTGTTATTTAATCATAGGTAAATTAGAACTGAAATAAATGTAATTCCATCTTGCCTTCACTGAAGAATCAATCCATAAGTATTGCATAGATTTGAGTACATGCACTTAAAACAATTTTAATAAATAGTAATTGAAAAATCATAAACATATATTTTTAAATCTTTAATAATGTACAAGAAATCGTGATAAGTTAATTTCCGGTAACGTTACTATATAGTAATTTTTGAAATATCCGATAAGGATTTTGAACATAGTTTATTTAAAAGGGTAAAAAATATCTATGTACCTACTGGTATTCAGGAAAGTAATTTGTGTTCGAACAGTTTGATTACCCAGTAACAACCTAACCTACTTAATTTCCCATTGTTAACGTGATATCTGATAATTTCATAATCCAAAACCTTAATTATGATTTGTGTTGATCTACAATATCGAATTTAGCACTGGTGTCCAATTAATACAATACGGAATCGCAATAGGACGTTATCTCGTTGGAGAAATAACTACAATAGATATTATATTTGTAGAAATTATGATTCTTCCCTTTAAACCAACGAAGTGATAGCTCTAATCCACGTGAAACTGAGTTGAGAGAGTGAGAGACATTTTATTAACTATACACTAGTTGACTAGATGTAAATCAAAAATACGCCTTCGTAATCAGAGTAACAATACACAATTATCGCGGTGGAAGACGATCGGGTCGCACGATAAGACACTTGTCCATTATAATGTTGTATATGCTTGATAAACGTTATAAGTATATTGTATTATTGGATTTTGTTAAGTTTTAAACTGTAATCACTATTATAAACCGCATACTTGTAACTATAAACCGCACATTTCCTATACTCTTTTTACCGCACACATTTTAACATTGTCATCAACAATTAAAAGTTCATAATGATAAAAACCACACCACGCGTAAAAAATCCCAATTTAAAATATGACTACCACTTTTTAATGAAAATCCCATTTAGATCATAACATAGTCACCATAAGTGATATCACAGCAAACCTGTTGAATTTTTTTTTAAAAATAATGTCAAGGCAAAACAATTTTAGTAAATTTTTAATTTAAACATACGATAACTACCTTAGGACGCCGTATTTATACTTGTTAGTAATTTACTAATAAATCAGTAGCAAATACAAACCATTTGAGTTTATAAGAAATGGATCCGTCCCGGTGAATGTATATAGTAATTTAATACAAAAATTAAGGTGAATTAAATAATCGTCTCGTTTACTTCGACAAATGTTGGATACTAAAGAGTCCAATAAAGATATTAATCGTCAATTTGTATTTCATATTATTAAATAAATAAAAAGCTATCTTCTCAGAATTATCAATAATTAACATAATATCTAAATTAATTCATTTCACTATTCTATTTACCTTCAGAGATGTTCTTTTTACTCAAAGTGAAATTCTCGGAATCGTTCGATTTAGTTTATAAAACCATTAACATATTTTCGCGTTAAAAACTACATACATTTTAAAATAAATAAAAACAAATGAACTCATTGCACGACAATTTATACCTATGTCGCCAAGAATCAGTTACGGTCGATGTATTGTACGTATATTGTCGAATTATGTAATGTAAGTGCGTTGGGCATAAAACCATTGGGTAAAATATTATCGTTTATTAATTATTATATTACATTAAATAATAATATACGAATTCGTGTCGAATGTATAATGCATTTTCTGAAGAACTTGAAACACGACTCCGAGAGCCGAACACGGCTGGATGGCGGGTGCGCCCATGTGACATGTGTGCGTGCGTATAGGGAGAAAAAAATTAGTCACGTCCTTCGACGCTTTTGCCACCTTATGAGCAGAGACATACGTATAACAATATAATATATAGAACGCGACTACGATACAACTATATGTGTACCACTGCTTCAGGTTCGAGGGACGAAAATGTGACAAAAAAAAAAAAAAAAAAAAAAAATGTAACAAAAGTTGGTCGGGGGTGTGCAATATAATAAATCGCGATGGCAGTTATGGTACGTGGTGTATTGCAGATTCGGAAAATATCGTGTCTGATAAACGTGTGTCTAGTATAATAATACTATGTTATATCTTATATATACACCTAACGTATATTTTACAGCTGCACCGAACGCAAAATGTATACAGTCGTATAATATGCAATAAATTTACTACCTACGTGATGACACGCAGAACAATAATAATTATACAGTAGTACGAATTCACTTTCCTATATCGAAATTATTGCTTACGACATATTATATATTATTTTTAAAGAAACTGATTATTTAACAACTACAATATTATTATTGTTATTGTTATTTAAAAACAGATTTTTTTTTTAATGTTTGAACAACGAATTACGTTTTTACTAATTTTCTTGTATTTGTCTCCGTAGTTTAATACGTATTTAATTGCCGAATAGTCTAACTCACAATTGATATAACTAAGTATTATTAAAATGGACAATGATTTTGACGAGCATCAGTGTTATATACTTTATAGTCACCGTCAACAAATATAGGCACAAACGTTTGTTTTAATTTTAATTTAGTTAAAAGTGCATCATTATAAATGCACCACTTTTAATATAAAATATGCAACTCATACATTCCATTATAATCACATGAACCGAAAAAACATATTTTAATCATTGATCATTATATCTTATATATTTTGTTGTTGTATAAATATTTATGTATTTAATATGTACCTAAGCACATAATGATCAATTCGATAAAGTTTGATATTAAGGATTGGTTTTAATTAAAGACCAAAAAATTGTTTGACGCATTCGTTAATATTGAAAGCACGTTTATAAATTATGTTCGATAATGTATTTTTGAATGGATTCAAAATAATCAACACTCAGTTTGTTTAGTACACATTAAATTCAAAACCGTATTAAAAGTATAACTTTAATATTAAAAAAAAAATTCTGTTCATCTGCGTCTAATCTATTTTTTGTTCTAATATGTAATCAAAAATTACATTTTTTTTTTTTTGTTATTTTATTTCTTACACAAATAAATTAGGATTTTTTTATTTTTATACCAACGCTTAGATTCGATTATTTATAAATCTGTAATGTTTAAATAATAATCACAGACATTTCTTCAATAACTCGTTAATACCTCCTATCTGTAGGTACTAATTTCCTTATTATAAAAACTCTTTTTCATTAATGTAGTTATGTATTTATTTATCATTTAATTTTTTCATACAAGACGTAAAACATACACAAACCACTAACATACCTACATATACTGATTATGAAATCATACCGAATCAGTTCTGCAATATCAATAATATTTCAAAAACATATATGGTATTTTCAAATTTTGATTATAATAATTTACGCGAAGATAATAATATAAGAACGATTAATAAAATATCAAATATGGAATATCGTGTTATATATTATAACAATATATTTTGTACGAGTATCAAAAAATAAGAGAATAATTTGAAAAAAGTAATATTTAACATTTAAGTTTGTATTTTAAACATTCATAAAATAATTCTGTAATTTCGTTATGGTAAAATAAATCTTCACTATTGTTTCACAATAAATTTTAACCATCTTTTTTAATCGATGTCCATTGCAATTGGATGCGGTGGAAAAGTGAAATCTCATTGCTAACGTAATAATAAGTATAATAAAGAAGGCAGTGGGTTAGCGGTTGCATGCTTATTTCATGTGTTAATTACGCAAGTTTGTATATATTATTATTATAATTTTTTTACTCCAAAGATCAAAAGTGTAGTTTAACAACGTGGGATATATTTTATAAACAAAGAAAATTGTTCGTGTTTATACTTTTATCTTGTAATCATATTATCTAACACACAAAATTACATATTATGTTAACCGCAAGAACTAGCAAAAGTCGTTCTCAAGCAATGCACCTTAGGGTATAAAGGACTAGATGAGGTAAGGTTTAGGAACTTTACTTTTTAATAGTGTTTTGGGCTTAATATTTAAATCGATTGTTTTCTAAATTGTGATTCGCGTGTGAATATTTTAGTAACTTATTTAATATTATTATACTGACTTCTATTTTTTTTCTTTGACTTTGTCGAATACGTACAACGTTGATAAATTAATTTCGTAATGATCTTCTAATTTCCTTCTAATTACAGTAATTAATCATAACGATACTGTGTTATTTAGATATGATGGACACTAATGATATTTCGTTAAAATAAATAAGTTTAGTCGTATATTTTATACTTATCTAAAATCTGCAAAACAACTTGGCTCGGTGAGCGAAAGACGATGAATTTATTTCAAGATAAAAGTGCAAATTGCGAGAACTCATTTTGAGAACTTTTGTGCGATGGAAGAAAAAAATCATAATATATTTACGGTACTAAATCCGCGATGTTATTTTATTTTTTTTTTTTAGTAAACCGATATTTGAATAATATTATGTACTCACGTTCTACGGTATAATTCTTCGACTGTCTTCTGAATATCTTCGAAAATATTTTATCGATAACAAACGTGGGTATCACCGTCATATCGATGCGATTGTAATATTACAAGCGATTGATGAACGCGTAATGGAAATAATGTACAAAATGTATAATACAGGTGCACTACGTCTAGTGATATACTTGTGCTGTGTATGCGCTTAAAAAATGCACAACAATCGGGTATGCGACCACAAAACAAATGGAAAAACTTGTTAATAAATAAAAAAAATCGTATTTATTAGTGCGCTAACGAGTGGCGGGATTAAGATTATATTCTAAGACACGTTTGAATGTGACTGAATAAAGCGGCCGGCGAGTGCACCAATTATTGGTCGAAAAGAGGACGTCGTGCCGCGTGCTTTTACCGACCGAGTGGAGGGGGAACAACACGTTTAAAATATAATATATTATTATTATCACATAATAATAACGTGTACGGTGTACTTTGTGCGCCGCGTTGTATAACCGTACCGATGTTCCTGTGTACAATATATGAACAATGCAAATAATGATAATATTATGTACATACAATATGAATATTATTATTATTATATTATTATTATGATGCTGTACAACAAAAACACGGTCGCGTGCTTGCGGGCTTTCGATCCCTGGGCTCGTCGAGTCCTTGGTGGCCGATCGCGTTGGCGTATATTACATTGGCGTGCTTTCCGGCAGCGTGCTCGTGTTTTGTAACAAAAAAAAAAAAAAAAAAACGGTTTTTTTTTTTAAATTGCGTCCAATCCCGCGATAATAATGACATGACGATATTGCAATATTGCCAATGATAATATTGTACGCGCATCCCGGCGGCGGGTATGACAATATTTTGACTCTGTCCCCGCAAAACGTATTAGATAATAATAATTATTATTATTATTATTATTATTATTCTAAGCACTGAAAACCGTGTTAACCGTGTACAGGCGCGATACACGTACTTGAAACTAGTTTGAACATGACATTATTATGCTCTGTTTGAACGAAATATATTATATTATTATTATGTTGTGCAACATAAGAGTATAGTAAACTACAACGAACGGATAAAATATATCATAATTCGAATGAAATTATTGTTACATTTAATACTCGCGACTCATTGTGTTGTGACAGGTATAATAAGCATACGAAAGTGTCAAACGGTCCGGAACGTCAATACCTATATTTAGTTTATCTGAACTAAAAAACTAACCTAAACTTTATCAGAGTTAACGACTTTGCGAAGAATAAGTTAAACCTATAAATAACCGAAATTCGACATTTCTGAAACACATCATCTTTCTGAAAAAATCCAATGACGGCACATTGCAAAAAAACTTTCAGCGTTATTAGTTTTTATTAACAAATAACAAACACGTATTCTAGATAAACTGATTTACCTATAATAATATTATTTTCATTACAATTATATTTCAAAATATTTATTTGATCAATACATGTTAATTTAACTAAGTAATTATAATAGGTAAGTACCTACATTCATTTTTTGTTAAACTATTTGTTCAACTTTGAACGATGACGTTCATTTATATAAAATTAGAAATATCCTTATAAATAACAAAATGTGAGTGATATTTAAATGATAAAATAATAAAGCCCTGTTTAAAACTGTATTAGGGTATGCGCCGTCATTGTTGTGGTCCTTTTTAGTGGTACAATAAGTTCTACACGATGAAAATGTAATTTTTGTTATGAAAATTATGAATATATAACTTATAATATATTATAATCTATATATTTAATCAGTACTTTCTTTAATGTGTGTATGTATATTATATCGATATTTTTTGTTGTATAAAATTTTTTTCAAAATGCTTATTCATCGGTTACTTTTTTTTGAACTTCGTGCTACGCATTTTAATATTTAAAGGCACTTTGAATACAAATTGTTAATTAATTAAATATATTAATGTTCAAATAATTATAATATGTCCCAATATTAGAAATAACAATCATAATATCATGTTAATTAATTAATTTGTGCCTTCGTTGGGCTTCATTTAATACCCGATAGTCATACCAATATATAACTCATTTACTTTATTTAACAGTTTTAGAAACGAAGGACGTTTTTCCAACTATACTGTTATATTATTTTTTATTTTTTTTGTTGCATTATTTTAATTTAATCTTTAAGAAGGTAATTGGCCCATATAACATATCCGTGTGTGGGCTCATGAGTTCACAACTTAAAATTTAAATAATTATATAACATTTTTCTTGCATAACTAAAACATCAATATAAATAAATGCATACATGTTTTGTATATTTATATATCATGCAGTATTATGTATATCGTGTAATTAAATAATACAATATAAAGCTATATAATTAAAATTAATAATAATTACTAAAATCATCATCTAATTAATGTAATAATCTTATACTTTTGTTATAATCTAAAAGTATATCTATATTTTGTTCTTGAAAGAGTTACTATATTTAATTTATAATGGTAATATAATATTGTACATTTTTAAAACGATAAATAAGTATGTGGTTTATATTAATTGTTTGTATATGGTGGTATATAGATATTAGATATTTGTTTAATATTATATCAATGTTTAGTTTTAAAATAAAGTTTATTTTTAACTAAGTATAATCTATTTTTCTAGTTCATTAATATTTAAAATGCCTCTTATTTGACCTTATCTAAAAATAATTTATTCTTAATTACAATCTAAAGTATTTAACCCTTTTTAAATCAAAATTAAACTAATAATAAAGCATAGGCTTTATTCAAAAAAAGAAAATCTAAAATTATTTTAATATAATTGCATTACAAAGGTATGTTTTAAACTATACATAAGAAAAAAATCTTGAAGTTTTAGATGGCTAGAAATTTAAGAAAAATATTAATATTATAAATCATTTAAATTATGAAAATAAAAACACAAGAAGTAAAAATTATATATATTATATACTGCAGTATTATGTCCTATAAGTCCCGTATCACCCTTATAGTATCTCCGTGGAAAATCAATAAATATAAATGCCTTTTTTTTTACAATAAAAATTATGGAAATTCTAATTGAATAGCATATAATTTAAATTATATTTTAAAAATTCAAAATTTTCAAAAAAAATCTTTATACAATTAAGTATTTTAAATTTTCATTTTCCATTTTTTTAATAATATTTTTTAAACAGTTTAAAAAAAATATATTTCAATTTAGTGAAATTTGATCAAGCTTAAGTAAATTAAATTTTTAATTCTCTAAGAATAATATAGTTAGCAAAACATGAATCGCGTGATTTAATAAATCTCGATAGGAACGCAGACTGTTGTGACAATTTGTTAGTATCTAATTATCAGTGAAGTTTTCAGTTAAGATTAATAAATTTCAATCTTTGATAATCAGTATTTTGTTTATCAATATTCATAATAATTCAAAAATAATTTATTATTTTAAATTTCAGCAAAAAAATATCTATTTCAGTCTGACAAAACATACGCTTATCTAATCAAAGTTTTAATTTGAATAGAATTAAAAATAGCTGGTCTTATCGTTAACTGAACAGTGAAACTGGTTACCTATTTTTAAGTATTTTAATTATCGTGGTGTGAACCTAAAATTACGAAATGGGACAAATATCAGTGGCCTAAAATTTTCTAACAGTTATAAATGTGATTTATAATAATAATACACATATTATCGCAAATTTTTAAATTATTATTCAAATTATTCACTTGTAATCGGTCTTTAACTTTGTCGATTTCAATGTTTAAACAACGAATTACGTTTTTACTAATTTTTTTGTATTTTTCTCCGTAGTTTGATACGTATTTAATTGTAAAATATTAAAATGTTTAACTCAAAATATTAGTAACTAATTATTATTATAATGGTCGATGATTTCGACGAGCATTCGCGTTCTATATTTTAAAGTCACAGTCAGAAATATAGGCACAATAGTTTGTTTTAATTTTAATTTAGTTAAAAGTGCAACACTATTTATGCACTAATATATTTTAATATAAAATATTATTTAACTCATTTATTACATTATAGTAACATAATGCACCTAAGCACACACTGATCGATTCGATAAAGTTTGATATTAAGAATTGGTTTTAATTATTTGGCGCATTCTTTAATATTGAAAGCATGTTTATAAATTATGTTCGATAATGTATTTTTAAATGGATTCAAAATAATCAACATTCAGTTTGTTTAGTACACATTAAATTCAAAACCGTATTAAAAAGTATAACTTTATTGATGTAAAAAAAAAATTCTGTTCATCTACGTCTATATTTATTTATTCTAATATTATATAATCTAAAAACTACATTTTTGTTTTGTTATTTTATAACGATATTTTATTTCTTACACAAATAAATTAGGTTTCTTTATTTTTATACCAACGCTTTGATTTGATTATTTATAAACCTCTAATATTTAAATAATAATCTCAGACACGTATTCATTAATTCATTAGTACCTCCTATCTATAATATAAATATTCACATACTACCGCAAATTTTTTAATTATTCATTTGTGTTCTGTCTTTAACTTATTCGACTTTCACTTAACTTATATATAATATTTTTTGAACTATTTTTTAGAAAAAAATAATCGAATATGGCTATCTTGAAAATTTTAAAACTTAATTGTATAAAAAAACTGTTTGTAAATTTTTAAACTGTATGCCATTCAATTAAAAATTTCATACTTATTACTTTAAAAAAAAAACCACACTTAAGTATATTGATTTTTCTTGGAGATACTAAGGTTAATACGGGATTTTTAAGACTGACTGTTCATATATTATTATTTTAATGTCTTAACTAATCTTCACTTATCTACTATAGACAATTAGGTAGGTAAACTCAATATTGTTGAATAGAAATTAAAATTGTTAAATGAATTAACAAATTTAAATAGGTTTTCCAAGAATTAGTTATTTATATTTAGAAGGTATAAATTGCATAATATTTTTAGAAGAGTGTATAATTATGAGAGTGTATAATTATGTATTACAACAATTAGGCATCTAATTTTTTTTTATTTTACAACTTTTTATTTATAATTGTTACTATAGTTATAAAAAAATGTTTTATTAATTTCAACACAATATAATTAGTAAATCATCTACATGCATTTTATGGTTGGTGTATCCACATAAATTATGATGAAATAACTTGGACTGGTATATAACTACCTATTTTTTTTAAATACTTCATCAAATATTTTAACAACTAAGAGAGTATATCTATATTATTAAAATTGATATTATGCGTGCTCTTGATTTTTAAATAATCAGGTTTATCCCGAGATATTAAAATTTTATGGTAGCGCCAAACTGGAATAAAATCCAAACTAACTTATTGTAAACTGAAGCAACTTATGAACTCGTACGGTGAGAAGAGAATAAAAATACTTCTTCAATTTAAAAAAAAATAGACACTATATTCCCAAGTGATGGAAAAAAATGCTTACTCCCAACTTTTTTCAATAAGTAAAATGCGACTTTGCTTCCCAAGAAAAATATATTAAGATAGTTTCTGTTAAAAAAAATACGTTTTAGCGTATCGGAATATTCAATAGCCAGTGTGGATAGGTTTTGCTTTTCGTATAAGCCGAGATATTATATTATGAGTCTTAGCCGGTCACAATTTTAACATCGGAAAACGCTGCACACTACGTAAATGGTTCAGAACGGCCACGGGCGGCTGTTTGTTGGCACCAAGTCAGCCCGACGCCGTTTGAGTAGGGACCTATTATACCTATAAAACGCGCTATTATAATATAATATCTCAAACAAAATAATATATAATATTACAAACGACCCATTTGGAGCATAAAATAAAACTGTCCTTGGCCGGCTATGCGTATAACATATTATCCTTACGGAATCCGTAACTGTATGAATATTATAAACCGTATACTCGTAGACAACGCGCTAATATTTAATGCGTACACTTGAATGATTAACGTTTCCACGAGGCATGCGCGACTTTCAAATTTAAATTTATATGCAGTATTGCAAACTGTGTATAATATACTTTATGTGATATTACAGGGTTCTGAGTCCATCGGGCGTTTTTTTTTTCTTCGCAAGTCATTAAACGCAGATAATAATATCATATTATTATTCTGATTTGATTAAAAATTAACTCGGTTAGGACGGTTATTTTTTCCCCGAGCTGTCACATAATCAGCTTCTAATAAATTTTTAATGAAATATACTCTCGTTACATTCATTACTAATGATCCATCATTAGTATTAAATTACATTGAAATTGAAAGAGCTAGTTTATTCAAATAGATACTTTAAATGAAATATTTTACTTTTGGAACTTCGCTAATATTTCTATTAAAAAATTATGCGAATTTATAAAATATTAAAATCAATAATAATCACATAAATATTTTTTATGACAGAAGTATTATGATATGATAGCATTATGTTATATATGAATTAAGTAGGTATTGTTAATATAAATGCAATTGTTTACTGACTACATGTGTATATTAATATATTTTGTAGATAAGTACTCCATGGATCTATGAACGCATGGATATTTATTTACAAAAAAATATTTAAAAACAATATTCAACTCATATTAAAAAAAAAAAAAAACATTTGTACGAAAAAATGATATCTATATTATAGTTTATGAATTTATGGCTTACAGAACCCTTACAACAATACAACTTTTTATGAATACGTATATAGATATGTAATAATAGGGCAGGTTTCTACTGTTCAAAAAGATAAAATATTTTTGAAATTTAGCCAGCCGTGTTAACTTTTTTTGAGTTGGGTTGTTTTGCTTTTAATACAGATTAACATATCCTCTTAAATATCGAATCTTGACATTAATATTTATAATTAATTATATTGTCTTATCAAAATTAAACGGTCTTTATTTGTCAAATTTCCATCAAACAAAATAAGAAAATATAACAGGTATACGTCCGTATCGTAAATTGATAGTTCAATCCAATTTTCAAACCAGTCGTATTGTTATGAGCATTAAACGAACAGGCCATGCGGAAACCAAAAAAAAAACGAACTGATGATAGCCTTGACAGTAAATACATTGGTTAACACATTGGGTCCGCTATGATTCTTAAATATTTTACCAGTAGTTGACTTCATTGTATGAAGCTTTAAAAAAAAATTAGTTCAACATATACCTACTATTTACAGTTTTATCAGTATAGAGCGCGTCCAAAAACACAAATGATTTTAGTTTTTATATTTTATTATTATTCTCGGCATTTGGCAGGAGGATACCATGACTAATATTTTTTAAAATCAGCTGACCGTGGTTCTATTTTAGCCTCTTCAATAATTACTGACTAGGTATCGTAATCATGACAATCGAAAAATATTTTTGTCACACGTAGAGTGTACGAAAAATTGACACTGAAGAACACTGAACACCCACAGCGTGAAAGTTGTACTGAATTTCTTCTCTTCGTTAACGGTTTTAAAAGAAGAGAAAAATAATATTTACTGAAACCAATTACATAATACGTTACGCTTATATATTGTATTGGCAAATAAGATGAATTTTGAAAAAAAAATTATTTCGAAATTTGACATGCAATTTTGTAAAACATCTTTATTTTGAAATATTTTACTCTAAATTAATATTTGATTGATATTAATCCAATATATTAAACGATTTCTCAATTATGTAATCAATATGTGATTTTTAACAACATATAAATAATTTTTAAGTCACACGAAAGAATGATTACGGAAGTATTGATAATCAACGAGTAGAATAATTTGGTATGTATAAATGTATAATAGATATTAAAAATCATAGTTTCAATACAAAATGTATTAGTAGACTTTATAACTATGATCAAACATACAAAATTATATCGGTAATATAACATAAGTTTAAAATTATTCATTTATAATTGTTTTACACACTAATAGCTGAGTTAAACATTAAAGTTTAATTGCCTATTAACACTTTTTACTATAAATGTTTAAATATAAGAGAAAATTATATCATTTCAATTTAACGGATGATGGTTAATAGACGAGTTACGTTGTTCGAGTTCGAGTGCAATAATTAAACACGTCATAAAATTTCCCATAAACCTAAATCCTACATGTTTTTTTTAGATTGTTATGATAGATGCTTTGTTTTACCACGTGCTAACCACGAAGCGTAACATAGCTCAGATCCCCCAACGAGATAAGTTAACGGGAAAGGTCGAAAACAAATTACCCTCAAATTAACCCCTGTTCAATAGTTTTCTTTTAACAAATAATCTAATTACTGTCTTTTTCACTGATTAGGATCGATTTTTTTTCTTTACAACAATTTATAATCCGCATTTTTGTATGCTATATAATATGATCTTTAATTAAATTACGTTGTTAACTATAGATATAAATGAAATTTAAATTGATTATAATAACAGTAAAGGCATATTTTTATCAATCCAAAATCGTACCTAATCAGTTATATTTGTATTGAAATTTTTTTTTTAAAAAATACATACACTGTGATAGTACAGGGTCAGGGTAAAGGGTCGACACTTTTTACATTATTACATCGGTTAAAAAAAATGTTGTAATATCATTAGAAGTTGTAAAATAAATTCCTCATGCAACAAAAACAATAATAGATTTACTTAAGGGTCTTAATTATTTTTAGATAACTACCCATAAAAAAATAATTATGATTTAAAATTCAAACTATATTATCAAAATAATAACATTCGCAGATACCAGCAATTGAAAATATGATTTAATAACCAAATTCATTAATTCTAAATTAAGCATTGTTATGTGTAATACACTAATATCTACTGTAGTTATAAAAATATTTAGATCAAAAATCTTACTCGAAATTAAATATGTAAGTACTTGCCTAACATTCAGGTTGTCATTGATTATTCATTCTTTTAAAGTGAACTTATTTCTGTAAATATTTAATACGTACCTATACTATAGGTATATTGTATAAATATGTAATACAGCTGGCTGACTTTTTGTCACCCACCGTACACAAATATTGACCATCAGGGCCAAAGATCGGTCATTGTTTTGACACAGCAATAATAATAATATGTTAAGGACTTTTCGATCCTATACCGTATTGGAGAACCGAGGCGTTTTTGGGTTAATATGGATTGACAGGCTGTTTTATAATTTATGGTGTTCTATTCTTCTATAACATGATCGGTTGTGTCTGCGCTTGATTGCCAGCAGGTCACGGATAAATGTGTCCCAGGCTCAGTCTGAAAATGGTATTAGACACCTCGATTTTTCTCACCTAAGTACTCAGGTGTTGGGAGTATATCTACTAGATGGAACCAAGGTTTTCAATCACTAAACAAACGCCTGCGGCTAATCAATAACGTTCCAATGCATTTTTAAGCATCGACACAAGGATCTTATTATTAATTTAATCATTAAACAAACCATTATTTAAATTATCAAATAGTTTTATGTATATAAATGCATTATACTTGATAGCATTAAAATGAAATCATTTTTGAAAATATCGATATTAAATACATGAATTTTATTACTTTTTGTTATTTTTATTATGATTATTTTTAAAGAACATAAAAAACACGTCAATTTAATATCATTATTGTTATCTATAATCAAACATTTATTACGATATCAGATGAATGCATGTTCAATATTTTTAAACACGCAGTTTTTAAATCTCGTCATTTATTTTTAGAAACATATTTTAATTGCAAATTTGATTATTTGCGTATAGGTACTTGAATTATTGTAATCAACATAATAAATTAAATACTCTTAATTGATATGAAGCAAGTGTATTTCATTGTATTTAATTGTATATAAAATAAGTCTAGTATATGTCTTATATTAGTTTTTATCTGAACACTTTCCGATTATAAATAATATATCTATATAAAAATATAGAAACTAAATATTTATCTATGACCTAGTTTAATATTTATATAAATTTGAATACAAATATGTAAAAACTATAAATTATTATATTTATCAAAATATATTAACACTTAACTCTTTTTCAATATCATAGTTGTTCAAATGTTTAAATGCATTAAAAATGAGCAATATCAGATATCCGAAATCATTTAGATACTTATATTATGGTTTTAATAGAATAAAGATAATCAATTTGATACGTTTGTATTGAATATAAATATATCATTAGAAGTTATATGAACAACCGACGAATCGTAGGGGGGCTAATCGAGAACATTTCCGGCGTACTAGAAGTTAACCCCCTATGGTTACAATGCCAAAAATGTTAGAAAAAAATAAACCATTCGAAAGTTCCGGTAAAGTGGTGTTTCCAAACAGGACACCTGTAGAGATAAAATCATTGAAAAAATCCTTTAACTCATAATTGTTTTGTTATACTTTCTCTCAGTTAAACACAATTTTCATTATTTTAGCATCGCTATTTTCTCTCGAATACTCATAAATGCATTATGCCTACACACACGCACACGCAACATTTGAACTGTTAAAAAAATATAAAGTGTTACATACATCTACTATTAAAAATATAATATTGCATCATAAAAAATACTTTAATACAAATTAATTTGGTATTATGATTACTACTGCGTGTAAAAGAAAAAAGCATAAATCCTGTTAGTATTAAATTTCCAATAGCATAAAAATTGAATATTATTATTTGTTATCTATTATTTTACGATTGAAATCTCTTAAAATAATCAATTAATTCGTTTATCAAATCATGTAATACCGATCGAATTACTTAATATAATATATGTTTATCTCACCGATTGCCGAGAGACAATGTAATTTACGTTGTGATATTATATCGAGGCGTATACACACAAATTAGTTTATAATTTTGGAATTAGCGACCTTGAAACCAGTAAATCTGTACATTATATTAAAATAATATATGATAAATTAGTATTTTTTTTTTTTAAACGAACTGATTTATCTTTGTTGATATTTTAATGTATCAAAACTATTAACAATCTGTATTTTTTTTTTACCTATGCGTATATTTAAATTGTAATAAAAATCCCATTCTACATCATGGCATATTTAATATTAATATGTTAGGTAACCATTCTTTTATATTTACGAACATAATAATAATAATAATAATAATACCCCACTTTAAAAGTTCGGTTACCTGGTGGACATTTAATAAAAATAACTTCTTTATTTCAATAAGTTATAACTGAAGTTTAATATATTTTAAGCATTTTAGACATACCTGTAGCCCGTAGGTATAAAATATAATAATATGCTATGATAAAATAAATTCTAAATATTATATTGACCGTTAAGCAAAAATCCAGTATATAATTCTATCCACAAACTATCAGGATAAATAAGCAGAAAATACCTTACCTACTACGTATAAAAAAAAATAATAATAATAAAATAAATATCAGTCGATTTGTAATAATACCTAAGGCTATAAGTACCGCAGTTAATATACCATAATACGTTTAGTGATTGATAAATAAAAATAGTAAGGTGATTGATATTATGGGTAATACTTATTGATCATTATTTTACTGCAGTGTTTTGACATAAAATCATACCTATATTGTCTGCACATGTGTAATATTTTTGTTGTGATTTAGTTTTTCCACAGTCATACGACCTTATTGGAAATTATCGGTGCCTATAGAGCAGTGTCAACGATAGAAAGTGGAGATTTATGAGCTGGTCCTGCAGGGTTGTTTAGCAAATGGAACCATTACAATAAATAATAACGCATGTGTATGCCCACGTGGGTATATGAACCGTGAATGGTAATAAATTCAATTAAATTAAAATCCGGTCAAATCTGGAAACAACAAATTAGCTAATTACATATTATAGTCCTCCATTGTGATGCGCGTGTCATTTTAACAACAATCGCCGAGTCTAATGCACATGAATATCTGTTTGTATTTGCTGTGACCGAATAACCTCATGATCGTTCCCACCGAGTCCCATGGTACTATAATATGCCTAATAATATTCTAATATACTATAATAGGTATTATAAATCACTATCGCACAATTCGGCAGTCTATCAGACTTGATATTTTAAAATTTCATTTTTTTAAAATTATTTACAAGATTAAACGTTATTCAAATGTAAAATAAATGAAACATGAGTACCTAATTATATATATATAGATTTCTGCAGAGTTTGATCATTTACCAGTTTTTAATATAACACAGTGTTTGAATTTGGTAATGGATCAAATTGACATGGCATTGTTGTACTTACTGCAGAGTGAATAAACCATGTCTGGTGTACTTGCATTACCTATCTATTTATTATTTTCAGTGAAATATACGATAACATCTAAAGAGGAAACGAACCACAGACGTTTCGAGCATAATTTATTTATTTTTGGACATTTTTTTTCCTTTTCAATCTTTTTTTTTCATTCTGTATAATTGACAAATCGCGACGGAATACTGCAAAGACATGGATCGAAGGCCTAGTGACACTTCAATGTATACGTCGACGCTCGTTCGTTCACGGCTATAACAGTCGGAACCTTTCACCGGCTGTATCCGTTAATGGATTCGCCGAGCAAATATGTTCACCGCCCGCGCACGATCAATCATAATAATATAATAATAATATAATACTGTATTCTAGTACCTGCGGTAATAAATGTGATCAAAATAATATTATATTACACAGGTAGGTAACGAAAGAAAACAACAATGTTATCAGCGGGTAATACACACGATTTGTATACCATCGGCTGTGCCAAATTGAAAAACCGGATGGCCCCTTTGGGTAATTTTCAGGCCGTTGTCACAATACGCAGTGAAATGAATGTTCGAGGACATTACGTTCTTAATCCAATTACGCTGCATACGTACAATGTACCGTATTGTCCGATGAGGATGCATAGCAAAAATGTTTCCAGACACGAAAATTCGACGATACGGAAGTCAAACGTGACAGTGCATGCCTCTGGGCGAAAATGTAGCAGAACTTTTTTTCGTATAGGCTATAATATTACACCATCTACCCATATATATATATATATTACAATATTATTGTATACATAATAAAAATAAAATCACAACAGCACAAATAATAATAAATGGACATGTCATATTGTTTTTAAAAGAACAATCTTATAGCCGTATCGAAGGACACTATCAACACCAAAAGTACATCATTTTTGACTCAACAATTGTAATACTTGTTCAAGAAAAAGACATTACCTATTGTAGTTTATGCATATTAATGGAATTATTATGTACTTAAAGTCAATAAAAATAATTGAAATGGGTTCTGTGTATTTATTCGATATTATATTAATAAATATACTACAAGCACTAAAAAATTACTTATTTTTTAATTATTACTAAAACCAGAGGCAACAAAATATTCTAAAGCATAATTAATATCCTTCACTATACTTCCGCAGCGTTAATATAGATGAAAATGGGCCCAGTTAAGTTAGTTCCAAGAATCTAAACCTCAAAACAATGTCCATGATCCTTGGGCTTTGATGGGTAAGAATATTGAGGGTGAACCCATAGACTTAATGGCAGAGTTTTCAAGTAGACTATACCAATCCCTTACCCTAAGTACCCTTTTTCATATATAGAAATGCGTATCAACAATCCAATACTAAGGGTATGCTACATATAGGCTCTTCGATATTAAATCCCGAAAACTTTAGAAAATTCACCAGTGCAATTTTCGTAATGACCACATGCATATAATTACTAATATAGGAATAAAAAAAAACAATTTCAAATTTTGCTAAGATATTATAAATTATTAAATCCAAAATCAAAAAAACTAGGTACTTACATAATTTATATATTTGTTATGTACATGTTCTCGTGTGTAAAATCATCCACATTGTTCGTGCCGGAAACTGGTAATATATAATTATTATTTAAATTCTTTGTTAGTTTTTGTTAAAAAGTATATTTTCCTCGTCCACGATTACAGACACTGTTCTCTCAAGCATATCATAAAAATATATATATATGCATATTTTATACTTTTAATTTAACATTCTGCATGACATTTAGTAAAAATCATTTATTTTAAAACAATAAGTTACTGTCAAAATAAAACTAATTTACAACAAAAACTTCTCTTTTATATTAAAATATATCATACTATTTGAATTAATCAGTATAGATTTTAACAAATAAATTCCATAAAGGTTTAAAAAATAAAAAATTATATTTTATGCATTAAATAATTTTAAATTATACCTAAAAAAACATTAAAATACATACACTTGTCCTTATTTATTATCTCTAACTTCTACTGGGTGGTTCTATTAAAATTTAACTCGAAAAGTATTAATGTTTTTGAAAATATATTTTTTACTTAGTTTGAAGTTATTACAAAACAATATTAATGAAAAAAAATTAATTATTTACTATTTTTATAGTTATTATTTTTAAGATTTTCTTTTTTTAATGACACCATCCATTTTTAATTTTATATTCCAAAGCAGAATATTTTTCTGTGGATATCTAATGAATACTTAATATGTTATAACTATTTAAAGTTTAAATTAGCAGAGTAGTAGACAGACATTTTTTGAGATATACTTTTGCCAAACCATTCCTCTCAACTAAACTTTAAATAATAAATACTTATAAGTTATAAAAATAAGCATATATTTTTAATTTCATATGTCAGAGTGAAATATTTTACTGAGAATTTAGATTTATAAAAACCAAATTTTAAACGGGAATTTAATTAGTTATTAACCACCTATTCATGTTAAAAACAATTGAATCATTTTAAATATTAATTAAAATATTCTGCTGCAACATATGAAATATTAAAACGTATAGGTACTGTTATTCAGAAAATTAAAAACTTTTAACATTATTAGGTTTATAATAACAATATAGTCTATAATATAACTTATTTTCAAAATGTTGTTTTGTGATAACTGAAATTATGTAAATAGAAATGTAAAAATGACAATTATTTTAGTGGTATTGATTTTTAAATTACTGCTAAAAGAACCATTCTGTATAGATTTTATGTAATTTTCACTTAACGTTTCTTTTCTTTTCGTACATATATTAAATTATACTGATACCTAATTTTTCCTTTGTTCTACTGTAAAAACAATTATTTGATTCTATTTTATATCGCCATATTTCAGTTTCCAGCCTAATCACCATAATCTAACGTTTTTATAATTCATTTAAAATTTGATATCCACATTCCAGACAATTTTCCCATCTCATCATCATATTATTAATACTTCATTATAATTAATTTATTCGTGATAAAAGTTATTTTAAATATTTTTAATTAAAGTTTAATTTACCCTAAAAACTTAGATCTCATTGGAGTTGCTTGTCACCAAACGATGCAAAAGTTTCATGATATATTATGTACTATTTTAAAGACTTAAAATTAATATAGTAACGGTAGCTCACAATTTATAGCCTAGCCTATAACTTACCAACCTAATTTTTCATACAAACTGTCCGTCGTACAAAACGATAAAAACTATCAATAGTAATTGCATTTGGAGTCTACCGCATATTATCACATTGATAGGTGTTTGATTGATATAACACAAGTACCTATCATCAAATGCACTAAACAATAAATATGGTTACTACTAATAATATAAAGGTAATATCACTAGTTACTATATACTCAAATTATTTTAAGATATGGCAAATCGTCAACATACAGTTCTTTTACATATGGAAGTTACCTATTTATCTGTTTTAATATCTAGTACAAAACATTTATAATATAAATATGACCTTAATACATAATACTAATTGTATGTTATTGATAATGAATATATTAAGAAAAAAGAGAATGTCATTTATAACGCTTGTGTTTTTGTTACACTTCAAAAATATAGTTCAATTAATCATATAACCTCCTTAAAATACATGTTTCAAAGTATTTATTCTATTTTAAATCAAATTAAAAAAATAAAATATTGAATCAACTTCATATTATATATAAAGTAAAATTTTGTGTAGGTAACTTTTATACTCATTCGACGTTAATAAACATAAATAATAATAGATATTAGACGATTATAATTTTAATTACTTTCCATGGAGGTAAATTAAATCTAATTTTCTATCAATTATAATATATTTTCTACAAGATTAATAATTGAATTAATAAATTATTATTTTTGTGTACATTAATATTATTGTAATCACCCAACGATGAAAATGGTAAAAAAAAATTCTATACCACAATATTATGACGATAATATAGCGTTTTATATTACAAAAAAATGCTTATTTTAATGTTTCAAACTTTTTTCTATTTCTAGTTAATAGTTAATAGTTAAGGATTAATATTCCAAGGTATGAAAAATTGCATCGTTAATGAACCAAAAATATTGAATTTATAAATTACTGATGTAGGCCTAGTTATGTAAGTTACTAATAATGTTTAAGGGTAATATAAAATTATTGACAGGTATCTATAATTTATTGTTGTAAAATTAAAAACTTCTATTTATTTGTAATGATGTAAAAAAACAAAACAGAAAAAAAACCTATTCAATATTAATATCACGATTTCGGTTAAATTACATAGAATATAGATGTTTTACAAATGCACAATTAACAAAATTATTAACGTCTCGACAGTAATTAATATTTATATAAATTAATAATAACTTTAAACTGGTGAAATATCGAATTGATACCATCAGTGTATGAGTGTGCAGAATAATAGAAGTACTATAATCAAGTAAACCAACTTGATAGTTCAATCTACCTTCATACAAATAGTAAGTATTTTTTGAACACAATCGGTACTTCAATTTGAAAATATTTATATATTTTTTTTTTCATAATTTACCTACGATATTACACAAATACTATTTTCATATGCAGGTAGGTACTACATACAAATTAGTTTTTTGTTTACAAAAAATGCCAACTTTTTCTCCTGAAAAGGATAAAACTCAATTGTCGATTATTCATTTTGAAATCCTAATTTTTTTCTCGGAAAATTTAAATACATAAAATTTAATATCCTTAGTAGGTACTCAAAGTTAAATAATTCAAAAACTATTTGTATGATTTTTGATCTTGATCCTCGTACGTCAAAGATTTCACAAAAATTATCCACTAAATAATTTACAATATAATTCTCATTTGAAAACAGAAGTTTGTATCTCCACAAGATACTCACAAGATACTTAAGTAGTAAAAAAAGTCTCAAGAATTTGAAAATATGGGCTTTAAGTATATTGGAAAATTCTGAAAATCAGAATTGAATAACAGTGTTATTGAAGAAAAAAAGAGTGTATGCATGCTTGGTGAATCACTTGTATATACCCTGCATGTTAGTGCATTTTTTTCTACGTCCACTATTTAAAAATAAACTGATCCAACCGACTAGCATGTGTAGGTGTTGGTAATATACATTTACGCCTAAGTGTAAGACGTATTTTTAATACTGAAATTCAATAGATAAATACGAAATACATAAATTAATAAAGTTTTGAGTCTCTCTGCGTACGCATCGAACCGGTAGTTTTAAATTTTAATATAACACGAGCCTGTATTACATTTAATTAAAACAAGAACGAAACCGATTTTGAAATGAATTCTACCGACATCCAGTGATTTTCATGAGTGTATTTGTTTAATATAGTGTATTCATAGATCGATTCCTATTTCCTAGTATAGATTACGTTTATACTCATATAGCATCTGAGCAATATGTGAGAGAGATATAGTTTGGTTATGAGTTTAGCTTCAAAAGTTGTCGAATCCGTATAAAATTCTCAGTAGTTCAACCATCCATTAAAAAACGATGTAAAGTAAAATCATTTGTAAATATATATGTTCTACTCTTCGCAGTCTTCTCTAAAATTGTCCTTAAAATTACATCGATATCCTATGATACTGTAGTAAACACCGTTCCGCGTCGGTTGATGGAAAAATAAATAATAATATTGTAAGATCAGTATTTGGCTTGGTAGATAAAAACAATGGTACCGATTCCTCTTTTATCTGGCATTGGGATAATGAAGCCATGGAGGTCTTAGATTCCCAAGTCTTATTATAAAATCTTCCCACTCGATAACCGTCTCGGTACACTAAAATTAATTTATCGTATCCTTTTCTAAAGATATCAAGCTCATCGATTTGAATATACTCATATTATCAATTTGAAATTACTTATTCTTTTTTTATTTTATTTACTATTAATTATTTATTACCTTTTCAATGTATAAAAAAATTGTCATTGTGCATATTCAATTAAATTATACGTTGTTTTTTTCATTTCACGTACAGACGTTTTGGTGGTCGCTATATACGACGGTCGACTGTGTCTCGAATGAACAAGCAAACAGCGGATAACTGAGAAGAGTGTTCAGCTTCCCCAATATTCCGATGACTATCGAGGAGAGCGTTCACATACTAACGGCCATCCGATTCCCACCGCCAAAAGGTTGGGTTAGCAAATCTCAACAAAAAAGGTCGCTTGGCGATTCGATAAATCTGATCGAGTCACAACATACCCAGTCACTGACGACATTACGAAAATACAGGACAAAGCCTACAGCAGGACCAAGCAACAATCACAAAATCAGAAGCGGAAATGGAGGCGACCACCACTGTGACTGCAGTCGACAAATCGGTAAAAGCAGATGATCACCGCCGGTCGGCTGGTTGTCGCGTCGAAGTAACAGCCGCCGCCGGTGCGTGTCGTGAACCAACGGCCAGCAGACCATTTGTCGGATAAGCGACAGATGGCTCCTCGGAGATCGATCGCGACGTCTAACGGGATCGGAACACGGCTGACCGCCAATCCGGACGATCGTTTTGACCAATTTACCGCTTCCGGTTCCCTAGTCGACGTCCGGTTTCCCCACATCGAATACGTGGTGACCCGACTTAACGAGCGGAAGAACTTGCGCTATTTCCGCTCACAATAATACATGATGTGCATGTCATAACTTGCGAATCCGATTGCCTCGCTTTCGTGGTATCGTAAAGAGGTTAGGAGCAGACCACCAACTTTGCTTCAAACGAACAGAAGTTACGCGTTATCGCAATAATATTGTACATTTGTACTGCATGTTGATAATTCGGTACGCGCATATTATGTTTTAAAATAATAATAATAATAATAATCGCCACGAAATTCATATCTTTATGATTTGTGTTATATTCAAATTATATTCTACGTATATGTGATATATCGTTTTCTTATCCCGCGAGTCATAACCTGTGCGGCGTATGCACATGCACGTTCCCCTCAGTTTCTCCATGATCCGGGGACATCTAACAGACACTATACAATAATATCGGCCAATTCATTATTTAATTAATCAATTAAAGCTTTATTTTTCTCTCACTCTCTCCGCTGTCTCTATCGCTCGACGTCTTTTTATTATCGTTTGTGGACGATCAAATCGGCAGTAATGATACTTCTTTTTTTCAACACCGTTCCGACACTATTATGGAAAAGTAGAGACTTTTGATTTACGTTGAGCCCTCAGGCAACACGTGAGAAGCACAAGCTGTCTCTTATCAATTGGTAATGTACCCCCTTTTTTATATTATTTTATATCATCACCGTGACTGGTATTCTTGTTTTTGCAGTTTTTATATTATAATAATTGCTTTTATTAATTACGTCATTGCTGTCCATGCCAGCATAATATTTTTATTTTAGCGTAAGTAACGAACTTTAAATGTTCGTTGCTTACGAAAAAAAAACAAAAAAAAAAATAAAATAAAAAAAAAATAATAAAAACAAATTTTGTTTTTATAATTTTTTCATTAGTACTCCGAACCGTGGTCAGGTATAATTGATATTTCATAATGTCTCTCAAACGCTGGTATTCACGGTTAAACAAAATTTGGAACATAATAAATCAATTCATTTCAAATAAATCGAAACAATCACAGTGTTTATATTCGTATATACATTTATATTATTCAAATATCAGCAACCGTTTCAAACTAAATTCTAAATAGAAATTTTCTTTGAATTTTTTTAATTCTATATTAAAATAATCTATTATAACTATCATAAAGCTAAATAGAATATTGACGTGAATAATTGTAATCAATCAAATTAAATAGATTTGTAGATATTTTGATCAAAGTTTACGTTTTGAGATATTTTTGTAAAAAAACAATTTAAAATTTAAAAAAAAATTTTTAGTAATTATTTAAAATAATCCTTATTGTTTGTGGATAAAATAAATACAATAAAAGTAACAAAAAATGAACATCTATTATAAAATATAAGCAATTTTCATAATTTAGATAATAAAATAATACATAAATTGTAATCTCTTGAGAAGTAAACAGTTAGAATTTAGTTTTAAATATCTACAACTCTAACTCACTATAAATCTAGATAGAATCTATATAGATTATTAACTATGACCGACAAACCGAATAAAATTATTTAAGTTACAATGACATTTACTTAAACATTTCATACATTTTTGATTCTAGGATAATATTGTTGATACTGTTATGGCTCTAATCCCATCACTGACCTTTTACAATTAAAGTAGTAGCTAATAATATTTAAATATAAAATGATATTTACGTTAAAATTTAATTTTTTCCAAAGTAAATATTTCTATATATTATTTTGTAATAATATTATGTTTTAATGCTAATATTATATGTTAGCAATATTAGCCTTGAAATAAAACACGTTCAATATATATTACATATGTACATATAAATTGCCTATATTATCCCCGTGCATATTGTTATACTTACGGATTTATAAATAATAACATAAACGTAATATTTTAATATTAATACTCGTTTCAATAATATTATGTACCTACTTCAATATTATATTAAAATATTAATGAATTATATAGATTAAGCCATAAAAAGTGCTAATGAATATAATTCAAAGATTTTTTGTAGAAATATGTACACGATATTTATTAATATATCAGTTGCTCTTACCACTTATAATGTTCTGCCCTATAAAACAATACAAAATGTATGTATTTATTATTAAATTAAAGATTTAAACTTGTAAAAATATCACTATAAAAAAATACTGGTTTCAAGTTTATAGCAATGAATTATGATTGTTTTAAAATTATCATAATATTATGCCAAGTGCCTATGGTTTTATATTTTTCTTAAACGATGATATTTAAATAACGAAACGTCTTTAAATGTGATTATGTAATATAACTTTTAATTAACAACACTGTGAGATTGTTTACAACACATATAAAAATAATTACAGTTAATACGTATAATTGACAATATCGTTAGTTACATTATTATGTGTTCTAACTTAATACGTTTTGCTTACGGCTGACTACTATTTCAACTCAAACAATGAGTCATACATTTCATTTGTTAATACAGGTACACGCTTATTTGTCAAGAAATGCGCTTCTGTTTATAAAAAAAACGATAAATCAAAAATATATACCTATAATCCGGTTGGATTTTAAGTAATTGATTGAAATTAAACCTGAAACTCCTTGGCGACGATAGTCGGTACTCATTATCACGTACGTCATTGCAAAACGGTATAATATGCGTATGATTTATCGGTATTATCGCATTCCAGGATATTAATTATTATTATTATTATTATTATTATATTGTAGGTATTACTCGCAATTTCAAATTCGACACTGGCTGGTTCGTCAATTATCAGACACCACGGACGTGGGTATCGGAATAATTTCGATTTCCTGAACGAAAATCTAGCGAGAGAATGGCTTTCATTCCCAGCCCACTCTAAATCGAAAACAGACATAAACCGTATAATATCAATTAAGAGAGACCCTTCAGCTATTATAATACAAACAGCGACTCAATCGAGTCCCTGTAAAAAAAAATAATATTAATAAACCCGTCGTCATAGATGATAAGGGTAGATAACGTCCGTCCCCCATTATTACGGCTCGTTGTCATAATGCTGTCGGAAAAAAAATTAACTTTTTCCAAAGCCAGCTATTGCCGAAATTGACGCTTGGTGATCCTGTCAAAAACGTCAACAGTGGGATTTTTTTTTCACTTCAATATTAACGTGTAAATGAAAAACACAACCAAGCGATTCAAAAAAGTGTAAATTTCGCTTTTAATTTAACACGGCCTCGTGCTGCAAAACTTTAACCATAAATCTAATTTCAAACGAAAAGCACACACCGCCTAAATGCCAACAACGAACAAAAATCAATTATTTCGATAGAATTTTCATAAAATAGGTGTGTGTAATATAATAACAAAACCACAGCGAAGACATCATCGACATAATGGTATGATAAACTTCAATGATTTTGGAACTAAAAAAAAAAAAAGGTTAAGTAGGTAAACATAGGTAAACGTAGCATGTTACTTTATATTTTTCCTCTAAAAGGAAAATCTATGAATCATAAACATGATTTTATAATATCGAATATCAATAATACATCTACTTTAGTGCAAATAATAAATAATAAGTAATAAAATGTTAATGAGTAATCGTGGTAACAAAAATCTTACAAATATTTGCCTCGGAAAAAAAAGTTGTATCTACCCCAACAACATATATATATTTAAAAAAAACCATTTGGTTTTGAAATATATACAACGAGTTGCCGGTTCTTGACAGTTGAAAGTCATGAAAGCCTTAAGATTTTTGTTTTTAATTATTTTTCCAGATGAATCGAAAACAATGTAATCGACAGGCATGTGTATATTGATGAAACCCCTTATTATTTTTCAGTTAAAAATGCACCCTCTTAAAAAATGGGTGATTTTAATTTCAATTTTTACCCACGTCAAAAACATTAATAACGTCGGCCTTTCTTAGGTTTTTTCTTATTTTTTCTCTCGTTTATTAATCAAAACCATTTAATATATTAATATAAAAGACATATTAATATAGTATTCACTTATCTGCTTTCCAAAACAAAATGCATTAACTGTAAAATCATTTTTTAACTTTTAACGGTGACGATTAATTAAAATTCAAATACACTTTTTTGGTTATAAATTCGTCAACAAAAAAAGTGTGCAAGTAGGTATCACTCTGCTGTACAAAAGATGTCAAGTGTTATCTTTAAAAATAGTGTGAATTTTTTATATTTTACCCCTCAAAGTACCAACTAGATCTGACTTGCTACCAGAAACCACCTTCAAAGTTGAAAATCGAAACAATTTTTAATGATCCAAAAAATGGTGACACACATCATTGTAAATTCAATACATTCATAGCTCTGTACAAAATCTAAAATGTGACTAAAAATTTATTTTTTTTTTTAACTACTATAAAAAATTACTGTAAGTTACTACCTATTAAAATTGATAAATAAGTACGTCTACTTACACAAGTAATTAGTTTTCTTTTTTTATAATGTTTAACATTTTTCTTTAAATAGTGTTTAAAAAATGATGTTTTATAATAACAACTTTTGTGTGAACGTTAAACGCTCTTGTAGATTATATTATATATTTATACTATAAATGAATAATTAATATTACAAATTTATTACTACTGAACTACACTGTTAATTTAATATAATAATTTATATTTAAGTAAGATAATTCCACTAAATTGAAAACAATAATTGTCTATGTATCTACAGTAATTTATTCGACACGTGTTCTAGTATGTGCGTATAATAATTCATTTTATTCGGGAAAATTTTAGTGTTTTTTATATTTTCGTCACTCAATATTTTATTTGTATTATTATTTTCACATAATAATAATATTATGTTTTCATTTCAACTTGTTGTACATCCACGTAAATCTAACGCTATCTAACGGCTTATAATACAAACTAAGCTCGTTAGACTGCTTAATAATCAATACACATAATATCATGACATTCCCATAAATTATAATTTATAAATCAACCAAAACATATAATTACAATTTTATTTACGTGGTTAAAAATAATCAAGGTATAAAAAATTATTTTTATGCGTTATTATAAACTAATTATTTTCATTTTTGCGTTTTTGTTTTATCAAGAGCTTAAACTGCATTTTTCAATAATAAATGCAAGTAGATACACTGCCAGAATGATTCTCCAAGCAAGGTTAGTTATAACTTACAAATCAATTAAAAAATTTAAATAAATATTTTGATTTAAATATTCGTCATGAAATATAATATTGCGAAATTTCGCAAAAATAATTGAATGCTAACAAATCGATTGACTTGCTCAATGCAAATGGCATAGATCCATTGCAAATTACGTTCGTTAGATATTATTACTCGACTATTCTTTCGTTAATAATTATTGAAAAACTATGTGTTGATTGGAGATAATTTGTTGTGAAAAAAACGGTAATGTAATGATATTGATAGAAATTGAAAGAGGTATAGCATTAGCTATTATAGTAACCTACACGAATGACGAGTAACAATTTATTATTATTATTAATTAAACTCTAAAGCACGTATTAAGCGTAAGTAGAACATATTATTAAAATAATAATTGAAAATTTTCATCAAAAGAGCTTTCCTGATATCTGCACATATTTAGATTGTGTTATAATACACCAGAAGAAAGTATTTTAATTGTTCACTGTGGGATGTGGCAGAACACGAATATAAATATTCCACCAATTTCCTAATGCCACAAACGCCATCTCGACACCTCCCGAAGCAGTGAAAATAAAATGTGTCCCACGTGGTCCCAAATTGGATATTTCTTTAGGAAATCAGTATAATAATTGTACGATGTTACTCGTTATTTATAAAGTCCACTCGGCAGTCAACACATTTTCTTTACACCGTAAAAATCATCTATTTCACTCAAAAGCGATGAAACCACCTGCAAATCGACACCGACAACAGTAGGAAATGACAACGCTCGGAAATCACAGATTAATATATCACACGTCGTGGGATAACGCACTGAAATACGATAAGTTTAATATACCACTACTATTGTAAAACAGTCTAATAAATCCGATCCTAATGAATGTAACGTGCACAATAAATGTACGTGAAAAATTGAAGTTGTAAAATTTAACTTACACTGCTCACACCGCACACTCACTTTTTTCAGGTTTACTGTAGCGTCACCTCTAATGAGCTACCAAAATGATTTTAAGATTCGCCCAATATGATTTCGTTTAATAATTGCTTTATGGTAAAAAAAAATAAGAACTAGTTAGCTAACCTTAGCTAGTTTATAAAAAATAAATAAATAGGTTCATAATTCAATGTTATAGATCCATAACTAAACATATTATGTACTTTATACTATATTTATACATAAAATATGTCAACGTGACATTTAATTAACTTAATTAAATAATGTATCGTTAAATGCGTATTTTAAATGAGTATAAGTATGTTGTCTGTGGACGTCATATTTTCAAATTGCATCACTCGTCTTACACATCATAATATTCACTATACAGCTACAAAATCTAAATATTTAGTGTACATTAAATTGCGTTTTCGCTCAGTAAGGCGTTCATGTAATAACAAAACAAAGATAATATGAATAAAATACATTATGATTCATATATATATATATATATATATATATATATATATATATATATATATATTTTAATTAACAAGTTATGTAAATATTATTATTGTAATTTATTTTGCATATCACGTACTTTATTTGAATGGTTAATAAAAATATTTTATCGTATTACGATATACTATTAATTATAGACCAACAACGATTATGATCATAAATATCGACACGTCGCGGACGTATATAGTTCCTTATTTTATTTTTTTATTAATTAGTAATTTAACCCTTACACCATACCACACCATTGTTCTTTAAATAATTAAAAAAAAACTTATCGTTTCTTGAGCGGATATATTGAAAAAGTTTTTATTTTTTGGATCTTAATACAAAAATTAATATGAATAAAAACTTTTTCGTTTAACTTATTAAGCAAAATTAAATGAAACGATTAACTATTATAAATATTCTTAAGCATTAACATCATATCATTATACCAAAAATGTATTTGTTACTGAAAATATATTGAAAGTAATACATATTTTATCAATACACTAATATTATATTTAAGATATATTTTGTTTTATTCAATAATTCTTATATTTCTTAAGGTCTCGGACCACTTAACCTAGTCTGAAATTATTTGTTTTATTTTAAATTTGAAGTTACTAGATAATCAATTTTTGTAAATACTTTTTTGTAATAATAATATAATTTTTATTCTGTTTAAATACTATAATATCGTCTTAAAATGTGTTTATCTTTATTTATACCTTTCATTCTACGGAAACACATTTTATTACAAGTTATTTTAACAATATTTTGGAACACAGTATATAATTGGGAATGGGGTAGACTAAATACCTACTTAGCTAAGATTAGGTTAAGTTTTAAAACTTTGGAGATTTCATATAATAGTAATTAGATGTGTAACTCACGTTTGTAAGTTTTAACACTTTCAAAATCAAGATTACTCATAAAAGAAAAAATCTATAACTCTCAATTGAATGGTATTTAATTATATAAACAGTATAGAATAATAAGAAATAAAAACTAAAATACAAACTCGTAAGAAGTCATTTTAATGACTACAGTCAAATATTTTTTATAGCATATACGATTTGCTTATATTTAATAACTATTATGTTTAGGCACCATACTATAAAAGGTTATAATTTACAACCAATAGTAAATAGTATTTGAAAAACCTAAAATGTGTCCAGGTGCACACAAATACTGATTAATGTGCTGTTAAAAACTTATACCATAGTCAGCCATAAGACAGTTGTTTTAAACAATTTACCTGAACTAAAATTATTATTATAAATTAATTTGTTCATAACATAATCAATTTATTGATACCATCGAAATATATTTTGAATAAAAACATGCAATTTTTTTTTAATTAAAATTGTATTAGGTACCTATTTACATCTATTTAAAATTAAATTAGAATAATAATTAATAATAATACTTTACTTTATTATATAATGCGTGTATACTTAAGACAAAATAAAGAGTTGTTGCTAAAAATATTACACAATCGTCCAAAATATTGAAAATTTGCAATTTTATGCCTAACATGTTTTAATAAACATCAACAAAACATAAACATAAACAAATTAAAATGTTTGTTATGGGTTGATTGTATCTTTTTAAATTATTGATTAATAATAGAATCCGGTAACATCACTAAATATGTTTTCATGACATTTAATCACTGTCTCCTATCATAATTGTATTGTGTTCGTAGTTAATATACGACCGCTAGTCATTAATTGTAAACATAATGTATATTGCCACTTTCAAAGTATTTTTTTTTTTTTATTTCATTTGATTTATTTCATTTTTAACTTGCGTGTATTATGACTGAACATAAATTAAAGTTTACTGATTTATTTTATTCATTGTTTATAATAGTTTGAACATAATTGTCAAACAAAGAAAATTAAAACTTATTTATGTTTAACATTTTTAATATAAAGATTATATTTTGTTTGAAAAATTCATAACTCATATCAAAAAAAAAAAAAAATTATTAAAATAACTAAGAATAAAAAAAAATATTATATTAAAAAACATAAGCCAATGATTAATTTTAGGTTAAAATATGAGTGTAAATGAGCTTTTTATTTCAAAAAATGTTTAATTCATATAAGTAGGTACCATCAAAACTTTAATGATTAGTGGTAGTGATATGTAGTAGGTAATCATTTTTGTCACAGTAGTACATATTTCGCTATTTCTAAAATACTGTTATAATTAACAGTATAACACTATGTACTAGGTCAATTAATTATCGTCACGTTTGTCTGTATAAGAAATTCAATAAATTTAACCATAAAACTATTCAACATCATTTGGAAAACAAC
Organism: Pentalonia nigronervosa; assembly: GCA_014851325.1. Classification (NCBI taxonomy): domain Eukaryota; kingdom Metazoa; phylum Arthropoda; class Insecta; order Hemiptera; family Aphididae; genus Pentalonia; species Pentalonia nigronervosa. Next base: position 20,438 of record JACXSJ010002112.1, on the reverse strand, counting down.
AATCATTCAATTGCTAGTTAATAATACCATTTCATCATAACCTAAATTCTTGTGGATTATCTTAAATATATTTAATAATCTATGTGAAATTAAAATAAATAACAAACAACTTTGACGCAACAGCCATGAAAATATTTATAATTTATATTTAAAAAAACAATACCCAGAAAATTATTGTCACTTGTCGGCTTTCAGTATTAATGATCTTACTATGCAAGGCGGTTCAGTGGTTTCTTAGAATGATGACTTATTACAGAAACACTAAAATAAATAACTGTTTTTTGGTATGTATAAATATGAATATATGATAGATGTATAGAATGCTACAAGTTAGTACATTACAAACGATTAGAGAAATATTAAGAAGGTACCAAAATCGTTAAAGATGAAAAAAATTACTCTATTTATAGTACTCTCATCGAGACTTTTAAGAAAACAAGATTATTGTAAACCTGCTTTCGGTCATTGTATTATCAACTTACTGATGCCCGTTAACTGGCAGTTCTTTTAACATTACATAACTATAGAAAAAAAGAATACGAGTTTGATAAAATAACATTCTGATTGGCAAAAAACAAGTAAATACATATTTTATCCCATGAATTCCTTTATTTCAAAGATCAGACAACAATAAAAATAATAGGTCATTTCTTTAAAGAGGTAAACAACATTTATTCCAAAGCACTAAAAACGGTTAAAAACAATAAAGTAAATCTCGACGATAATGTTCGTAATTCTTGCATTTCGGATAACTGAGTTATGTTGATCGCTGATAAGTAAGATCCGTTTTTTAAATGCAATAATTCATCATCATTCCCTTTAAATGTACCTATAATATACAAATAGACAATTATAGTATACTAATACCTATAGGTATTCTGAATTTCTGATATGTGCCAATTGAGCGTGGTAGTGAGACGAGTGCTTAAAATACAGTAGATATTATCATTTTATTTCTAAGTTTAATGTTTATTTTTATAGTTTATAAAACTTAATTATCAGCTTGAATTTGATTTTCAATATTACTTTTACTTCTTATCTATACATACATATTATTATGTTAATTATTAATTAAATAATTTTTAGATTAAGGAATGCTAAGTATCAAGTATACAAGCACACACCTACAATAGTAAATAGTTAAACTTTTTAGTTTTTATACATATTTTATCATAAAGATACTGATGTGCTGTGAATTAAAAAAATATTGTAGGTATATTTATAAAAATTGATTTAATTTCAAATATAAAAGAGATAAAAACATACGAATAAGATGTACAGAATAGGCCCAGACTACATTTGGATGAATAAATTTATATGCATTTTTTTAAACACAATACGTAATACCTACCTATGTTTAGTAAATATATTCTTCCATAACTTCCACAAGAACAATGTAAGAACAAATTATGGAAATTCTTATAGAAATTACGTTTAGTTTAGAATATATATGGAGTATAATAAAATAATAATAACATACAAATACAAATACAATATATCATATTTTACTTTAAGTGTATGATTTTTTTATTTGATAATAAAATTCAAGAAAAAACTATAAAATAGTGTTATAAATAAAAAAAAAATTGCATTATTTTAGAATTCTATTATTTGAAAATTTCTCAAATTCAGTATCTACTAATAAAATCATTGTATAATATGTAATTAAATAAAGTACATTTAAGTTAACGTTTGAAGTACATAATAATTTTTTTTTTTTGGAAAATTTAATAATATTTTGAATAGTTAATGTTAATTGCATCGAGTTTTAGTGTTATACTCGTACACAATTCTTAATATAATATATTATGTCGATATACTTGCTGTATTATATATTACCATAAAAAATACAAAAAATAAAAGAGAATGATTATTTTTATTAGTGTACCTTTATTATACTATTATAATTATTTATTAAGCCAGCTCAAACTCTTATTGATTTATTATATTTTGAAGTAATTTGTTTAGTCCTAATTTGATATATATATATATTAATATATTATTATCATATACATTATACAAATCATAATTTAAAGTTATTTTTTAATTTCTTTTGTAAATACTTAAATACAGTTTAAATTTAAATAATTTAAATAATAAATTCATCTATGCACTATACATTCATATAACAATATTAATATTAATAATTATTAAATAGATAGTTATGTATAAAATAAATTGATGGTATTAAAAAATAAAATGTTGAATAAATGTATTAAATTTGTTGTTAGTAGATACGTACCACTCAAACCCAAAGCTATATACTTTTTATCACAGGTACCTCTAAGGCTTCAAACATCATAGTTGTATACTTGTATCAAAAATTATAATATCGAATTCCGCTGTATGTAGTTATGCATTTTGAATGAATAATGCGTTTTCCAGCAATGGAAGATTTAAATACAATACAAATATCAGATTAACATATTTACTAGTGTTGTATAATTTAATTTATTCAACAAATTATTAAATTGTGTTAAATAATAAAATATAAACATATTTAAATTGGCACATATAATATATTGGTTTACTAATTGTACATTTTTGCATTTAGTTTAAAACTAAAAAACTCAATTACATTTATCGTCAAAGTAATGCAGGATGTAGGCATTCATAACAATATTAAAGATACGTTTGTACTACACACTTATAATAACAACATAAAAGTTCTTCACAGGAATCATTAAGTATAACAATGAGTAAATAAATACGTCTTAAAGTGAATACACTTATAGGTAGATAATAGAAAAACGACGCCAATTAAAATAATAACATGTCCTTCTAAAAGATCTTAAAACTAAAAATATGACTTTCACAAAAGTTTAACACATCATAAAAAATCCGAACTTAATATTTTTTCAACACTAGCAATTCAATATATTTTGTTTGTATGCAAATTATACAATTCTATAGAATCACTATTATACGATTATAACTTTTATGAGTTACAATATCATTACACTTAATCTATTCACTAGCGACCGAGATGTGTGAATTTCTAAATACGTTTTTGTTTAATTTTCTTGTATAATTTAGATCATCGACATCCTGGCCTCAATTATTTCGGAGATTAAACGGCCCACGCACAGTCGGTCTCTTCTCGTGGGTATGACGTCGCAGCGATTTCACGATCGCGAGCGGCCGATTCGCGCAAATTAATTATTATGAAAATAATAGAAAACGCGTAAAACACAAAATTCGTACACACGTGTGCAGCACGCCTACAAACAGCATACGATCACCCTGCAGGTAAAATCGTGACTTCCCGGCCAAGGACGTCCGGGTCCTCAGTGGCGGGACCAATAAATAAATAAATATGTACTACATATATTATACAGTAGACATTGCTTATTAATGCGACATCAAAGGGACCACATAGTTCGATCGCATCAACCGATAAGTTGTAAAAAATGATACACAAAAATATATGTAGGTACAATATCATAAGACCCACGGCCTGCAGCATTTATATTATATTGTGTCTACTCTGCCGCATTAATCGCATCAACTGAAAATATTGTCTTTATTTTTATTTCATTACGATTGTTATTTTATTCGAGAATTTTCGTGACTCATTATACAATATATCTACTATAAAGGTACACACACATACATCGATATACATGTACATAATATACGCTATGAGAAATGTAGGCTGTCGGTCTGTATGTATATTTCACCAGTTTTTTTTCGAGCAATACATTAATATACTATTTTTGCCGAGTAGGGTTATACTTTGCCCAAAGTAAATTGAGCATTGTTGTATCTTATGGCATAAACAAAAATTATAATTTCAGTAAATGTTATTAAAAATGTGTTAAAGAGCGTTAAAATAGATTAGGATAGTTAGGTACAATTTTACAGTGAATTTACTATTTAGTACATATTATAATATATTGTTTGGCGTTGTTTACGCGTTTTTATAATTATTATGAAATAATATGAAAGCATAGAATCTAAATACATAACAGTATAATATTATGAAACCATTTTCTATTGGTAAATTCAAATACTAGTATCGATATATATTAAACTCATAGCTCGAAGTGACCTTCGTTGTATTCTTGGAGTTATCCTATCAGGTAAAACACGAATTTTACAATTGAGTTAAGTATATTAAACATATTACCTTATTAATAAATATTTAATTAATTTTTTTAGTGTATGATGCTAATTATAAAATAGAAACTACCGAAGGAAAGTTGAAACACACATAATATATTCGTTACTAGTTACTACGTTAAAAGTTATTTACTGTATGGTTAATAACTAAAAATTTAGTAGGAAAGGGTTATGATGGTTGTAATTGTACTTAAAAATTTTCAAATAAAAAATGTAAATGGGATGCGGGAAGGGGAGATATAATTCAAAATGTCATTCTAATAATAATTGTACAAATAAATAGTTAAGGTAATAATATTCAACTAATAAAGTAGCAATTAATTAGGTTAGTAAGGTTTATACCTAATTATACGTTTTGGTTTACATTTCCATATAAATTCCATATAGCCCGAGCAATGTTTAAATTTGACTACATTACCCATCATAATCGGACGGTGTCATTAATGACCGGTAATGTAATGTATGCCCTGTGGTCTACTCTGTCCGAAACGTATAATATATACGCATAAAACGACTTTAACACGAGACATATATTTATAATTATTATATTATACTACTAACAAGATCGCGAGTAGGTAAGTGTACTATCATATACTCATCTACTCGTTTGTTTACGAAAGACGGTATACGCTGGTACAATGATACTCTTTAGGTATAGACGTATAATAGTTATATTAATATACTTATTAACTTATACAAAATACGTCGCGCGTCGCGGGCTGTGCTGCAGCCGTGCAGGCCATATCCTTCGTTCGGCGGAAATCTATCTGTGTCGATCGTTACCGGATTCAATACAATGTGTTCTATATTATTATTATTATGTCGTACTACATAGTTATTACCACCCATCCATCAGCGGCGGCTTAAATGCAAATATTACGCGTCGAATCAATAATTAAAATTCTGTTGGGGATGATACACGCGCACGTGTATGTATTTATATTAATTGTTTTTGTAGTAATTACCGACATCGCCCATACCGTACAACGATAATATTATGATTCGTGTACGTTATGTGATCGCTTCCTGTTTGGATTACGTCCAATTTCACGTGCGATTTATACACAACTATCCGACGATATACAAAACGAGTTAATATAAATGCGATATTGTATACATGTGGTTTAAATACAATTTTCAATTACCTATACATATTGTTTACGACGTCGAGAGGTGGATAGGTACATGTGGTTCAAGACGTGTAAAATATCATTTTCATATCGTGCCGATTAAGGTCGTATAAATGTGTGGTTAGGTTAGGTTCACACGCTTACGCTATAGAATAAATATATGTACGCCCATAATATAGTGTTATACGTTTCTGGTCAGTTTTTTTTTAAACTATACACCTAGTTAAATTAATATTGCGGTTTTATTTTAATATAGATCTTCAGCAGTGATCTTTTTTGCTATTACGAGATCAATGTCAAGGACAGGAATAATCCAAACGATACCGTGTTCGTTGGTTCCGCTCGAAGTGTGTCATCGTCGGGTAAAGTTGCACTGCCGTGTTCATGGCCAATATCCGAAATTAACGGTCGCATCAATACAGACGTAACCTTAAGGGCGTCAAGATTTATGATCATCACGAAACGATATACATAGCTCCCATTCCAGTATATCACCTAGAAAAAATAGCTACTTATATGTTGAAATACAAATTTAGGTAATTAATTTTTTAAAAGTCATTCTATAAAAAATAATAATATGTATGAAATTAATACTTGGGACTGGGAGTTACGTATTAAATATTTGTTCTATTTTTTTAAGTAAAAAATTTAATTAAAACTATAGCATTTAATCAGTAATGATTAAAACAATTTAATAAAATGTATTGTTGAATGCCTCATCAAAAAAATCATATTATATTTAGTTTTAAATATTCTGTCCTTGATTTAACAGATAAATTAAAATGTTCACTAAATTCTTTTATCATTACTAATTTTTAAATGCTATTTAATATTCATTTAAATAATCCATAATAGCATATGTAAAATCCAATTGCCAATTCCTAATTATTGAATATTTTATAAACAGAAAATATAACTATTTCTATATTTTTTATTTTGTTCTACTTAATTTAAAATATTTAAATTTAATAAATAAAAATTATAATTTTAGATATTAACTAATGTATATTTTCAACAATAATTGTTGTGTATTTTTAGGTACCTATAAATCATAGGCACTAAATAGTATAAGAAAAATAAATTTATCACACATAAAACTAGTAAAAAGAAACGAAAATCAAGTTTTAAAAATTCATGGCATAAACTTTTTAAGTACCTTTTAAGTATTTTATAACGCGTATAGATTATTTATATATAAAATATTGTGTATTGAGTGCGCTATGTAAACATAGTTATAAATTAATGTTTTACAAAAAAACACAGGTTTGCTTTATTTTTATTTCTTTATTGTTTTGTAAATATATTATGGCCATCTCTTGTAGATTATATTATGCGTTAATAGTCACAGCTGATAGCTATTATTTAAGAGACATCAAGGTTACCAAACGAATTAAAGGGCCCAAAAAGTTATACTCAATGTAGGCCAAATCAAAAATAAAATCCGTTCTTTATTCACTTGTTTATAATTTATACAACTAAGCTATAGATTTTCGTAAAATACGTCTAGGCTACCTTAGATTGAAATAATGAATTTGTATACAATGACAAGGTTACATGTAGGCAGATTGAAAACAACAGATTTGATATGTACGTTTAAAAACAAAAGAAATTAAATACAAAGTCATTCAATGTATTTAAATTGATATTTAATTCAAATAATTCGATTTTCAAAACGTATTATAACCTGACATAATATTAAATAACGTATATTTATATGGTATAAAAACTGATTAATTGAGTGACTCGTAAACTTAAAAGACCTGAAAAATCCACAAAATATAACAGTGTAGTATTATGATACTCTGTGTTAGTCTGTGGTAAAATTAATTGATCGTATTGATACAAAATTCGATGGCGATGACGCTCGATTAAGAATCGATTTGACTATCGTCGGTCAAAGGGGAAAAAATATAACCAATAGGTCAGCACTGCTGAAAATTGTCCCGAGAGTAGTATAATAATCATAGATGATGGCCTCTGCCTACACTCAAAATTCCAGAGCAATAATTCATAATTTCTGGAAGCACGCCTCAAACGAAAATACCATACGAAAATATAATAATAATAATATAATATTGTACGACTACGTGAACTACGCAACCGGTTTGCCCCCGTGCCAAAAGATAGTTATGTTCATAGTGCCTACAAGCGTGTTATACTACGGTGTTTACAACGTTTATACACCCGTAGGAAAGTAATCAATCATAATCGTGTAAGTAGGAGACAAGTTATTATTTATTTGTAGGTATTATTATGCACCGCAGATACCTAACCATATCGTGTACCATATGAGGGTACATACTACACAGATCCCGATAAACACTGGCCGATGCATCGAATTCCGAGACATAACTCGTATACTTCCTAGAATATAGAATACGCTCATCATTAAGCTAATGTGAAATTTATTTTAAAAAGTACGGGCAACAATGCGTAAATAACTTAATAACACTCAAACTTCACCATACATCAAGCGTTTGGTAACGAAAAGGGGCACGACTTGTTATAAGATCATAAGGTGTTTGATGCGTTTATCCTTGTCATTATGTGCGTATAATATGAATGCACAAACGATTCGAACTTGAATTATAATTTCTTGTCAGGAAATCACAATATATTATAACTGTACACCGTACACGAGTATGTCTTATGGAATCTCGATAAAGCGTACGCTAAATATTAGCTCGCGGAACTGCTTGTATTTCACTCGAATATATTATTTTCATCATAACACAACAATTAAATATAATGCGCGATTAGAATTAATAAATAAAAAATGCGTAGTATTATATATTATTATATACGTATCTTGGAAATATTAACTTTCTAATCAATTTCATCACTTTAAAAACGAATTGAGTTGGAGCGATGCCTAGTTATTGGACTAAAAAAGATACTTTACTTATGATTTATTTATTTTTTCAAAATATACTTCTTAGTATTTTAAAACCGTTCTACAATATTTACGTGATCCATTAATCAATTGAAATTTGGTAGTTATAAACTATATTTATTACTATAATATCAAAATAATAATAATTCATTATGTATTGTAAGTAGTCGTTTCCTGGCACTAGCAATACAGCTATTACTTAATAAAGACACACAATTTTAACTAAACTTATTTTTTTAATTCATAATAATTTTTGATTTTTTAAACAGCTACTAATTTTTAAATTTTACATTTAAAGAATTCCTATTCTCATTTTTTTTCTTCTACATTATTTAAAATGATCAACTAAAACTAAAGACTAGAATCTATAACTATATACCTAAGATGTAAAAAAATATCCGTTCTTGAAATATTTAAATGTCTAGATACATATTATTTGGTTTTTATGTATTAAACATAAAAATAAATAAATAAAATATAAATCAATGTTAAAACCAGAATGCATATGACACTAACTAAAATACTTTATAAATAATATTCAAATTAAGATAATAAAACTAACACAATATAATAATAATAACTTAATATAACTATTATGGGTAATCATAGTATTGAGAAAATAAAAAATAATATTGTGTATTGTTTATTTTAAAACAAGTTTAAAACTTGAATATTTAAATTTAATGAGTGTTTATATTGTTCTGAAATAGAACTGTAAAAACTAAAAACGTTATATCTACTGTACCTAATCATTTTAAACAATAATAAAGTCGGTGTTATCTAGTGTTATTGAATTAATAATCTAATAAATCCCATTTGGAATCACAAGATCCGGGAGTGCAGACCAACGTTCAAAGAGTAAACGCACGAGTTATAAATAAATAGATAGTAGCTACTGTACGTCTTAATAATCATAAGTATGCGCTGACTAATTTTTGGTGAGTCTGAAATTTCTACAATGTCTCAATACTTGAATTTAAACTTTAAAGAAATTCGCCAATTTCCAATGGCTTCAAATTCATCATTTACCATTATGTTGATGTCTATTATACTCTACACCGTCAATAAGTTCTTATCGAGTGAATGATTTTGGGTGATTTTTTTATTATTGTGAAGATTGGTGTTTGCGATGGAGATTTACAAAAATATATACCTCTTCGATGTCAAATAGTACTATGGACCACAATCGATATGGAATAATATACATAATATACAACTATATACGTAATTTCCAACAAATTTCAGGTCGAGCATTGTGCGCACGCCTGTGTTAATAATAATACTAATAACGTAAAGTCGTCTTACCGGATTGCCGACGGTTCTGCCTGACGAACCCTGGCTGTGCGCTGCGGTCTTCGCCCAAGAGAAACGAGTTGGGCTCCTGTTCTTCGGCCCATTTTTCTGTGTTGTTAGCCATGACGGGGTCGATCGATTACGCGCGACGATGCTGCTCTATCTTCGATTCCATCGGCTAGTGACGAATATAAGACTGGCTAATACCGACAAAAATGAAAAAAAAAAGGAACAACGATATTATAATGCGCCTATAATGTGCAAGATATACCTATAATTGAAGTGTGCAAATATAATATTTCATAATGCGTTTAACGGAAGACTAAAATAATATTACTCAGAGTTCCGGAATGATGTTATATAAAACGACCGTGTACACTGCACTAGCAACGAAACCGGACGATATTGTTGTATAGGAATTAATATTACGATTATCTCGGCGGCGGTAAATAGATAGATAGATACCCACTGACCGGCATACAGTCGCGCGGATGATATACGGTCGATGGTAATAATAAAAATAATTGTAGATGGAAAAAACTCGCGCACGATTATGATATTTTAATGTACCTATATTATCATTATTTCTGTAATAATAATAATATTATGTACGATATAATATTAATTATTATTAAACACCGGCGTGGTGGCGCGCAAAACCGACCCCGATCGCGGTCACCAGCAGTTGACGACACCGAGGGTATAGCAGGAGCGACGGTCGACTGTAGTACACACACGTAACCTATACCTACCTACACCTCTATGCGTCATGCGTACATAATCATACACATGTATGATACACATTATATTATTGTGTATTGTATAGGTTACCTAGGTATACCATGTCCGTGTGTGCGGGTACCAATGCGTGCGAGGAAATTTAGTTCAAGGAACGCACTCCGCGTGTGCTCTACACAGGAAATCAAGGACTCGGAGTTATAAATAATAAACCGACAACAACGAAAAATCCTATGTTATATTATATTATATTATTATTATTATTATTATTATAATATTATATTGTATACATATCGTTATTCGGTATTGTTATTGTAAACATGATCTGCGGTGCGTATAAGTGATGGAGCGAGTGTGCGGCGTTTGTCGTGCGTATAATATACTCACCTGAGTGAGCGCACTGGCCGTATTAGTGCGAGTACGAGAGTTTCAGGGTTTGCTACAATGTCATTTTGTCTAAATATTATCTCAAAAAAACAATGACTACATAACATTTAAATGTACAACACTTATTTTTTTTTAATTCAATATAAAGTCAAATTTGTCAATAATAATATACAGATACAGCACCGGCGAACTATGTCAAACCCTCCAAAATAATATTCTCTCTATAATTTTTTTAATAGGTATAACGATGCGTTTTATCTATGATGTAAATGGTTTAGAGAAAGAAAAACAAATAGTGCGTGGGTAATCTATCTGCAGTCATATTTATCCGATTGAAATTTGGATTGTTTATAATATAGCAACAAATTAAACTCAACAATATACCTAAAAACAAATTGTATATTTTTATTCTCATAAAGGAGCTGTATCTTTAATTTAAATAATGTTATATGCCTATATATATATATATATATATATATATACACATACTTCAAATTTGTTAAACAAACTCTTTAGTTACTCTGGCCATTTAACTTGAAATCTCAATTACTCTTTTTTATTTACATCCAACAACAGAAATATATAATTTTTAAAAGGAACTATATAAATAGAAACAGATCAAATACCTTGAAACCAAACATAAAAAAGACGATTTGTATGTCTCTATCATCCCCTGAAATATACCATGGATTGGCTACCTATTTGTATCGTCATGTAACAGGTGCAGACTTTAAAATACAATATTATTGATATTACTAATAAGTAATATTATTATATTATGTATAGTGTACGGACGAAACACGATATCATATAGTTATAAAGTATATAAAATTGCATATTATTGTAATTACAATACGATAAAATCAACGATAGATGAGATGGGAAGCTGTTGTTCGTTTCATATGTTTTGTATGTTAGGAAATCGTCCTAAAATTGGTTGATATCAAATAGAAAACTTTGTAAATTTGTCTATTGAATTTTTAATTATTTTCAAATTTTAATATAATACATTTTATAATAGGTATAAATATAGTAATACCGGTATTCTTAGCAAATGGTGGTTTCGAATTTGGATTTCATATTCTTTTACTTTTTTGTTTTCGATTTTCAATACCTATCGCCTACCGGTTTTGATTTCTATATTGATTTTGATATCTTTTTCAATAATAAATTTTCAAATGTGATTTTGAAACCGGTCCCAAGCTCCGGACTTTCACTAATTTTTAGTAGCGTTATATAGGTTTGCAGTACGAAATTTGAAACATTTATATGCGTTGGCCCGAAGGTAACTCCGATTGCAACGCACGTGGTTGAAAGACGACCGAATCATGAGCTGTATCGCAGTACATACAAAATATATTATAAGGTAGATAAATATTAAAATATTCACACGTTCTTCTATTTTACTCTTCGAATATAATATATTATAATTATAATTAATAAAATATATAATAATACTCTATTGCTATTATAATCCATGTTGGGTGGTTACAGATCTTAAGTATAAAATTGTTTTTTACTAGACACATTAGGTTCGCTTATTTTAATTCTTAATAAAAATATTAATAAATTTCCTACTGAAATCAAAAAAAAACTAAATCTGTTAAGTTGAATACCTAAAGTAACGGTTATGAATATATTGAACCAAAAGTCATCGTATAAGCCTCGCTATCGCTGTAACTTGTAAACTGCAACGGTATAGTGCGGAGACTTGTCAACTGTCGTAAACTTTATATTTCAGACGATACCGGATAATTCTTCGAATTAAATTCGCCATAACTTCAAAACCAAATCAGATTTAACAAGGGGTAGATTTATGCGTGGCGACGTGGCAATTACTCCCCCCCCCTACTTGGGTTTTTTTAAAAAAAAATTTTAATTAATTAATTTTAAAATTATTTAATATTTATTATATATAATAATAATATGGCATATTATCTTTGTATAGGTAGTATGTTTCATGATAATAAATAATAGTTGTGATAATAGCCATAATTTAACTTATAAGCGTTGTACTTATTTTTTCATAAATTGCTTAAATAAATTACGATCAAGTTCATTATGCTTTATATATCACTCAAAAATATTCCTACTCGCCCCCCCCCCTATTAAATCAGCTTCAGATCCACCCCAAATTTGACCAAACCACGATTAGTCATAACACTCAGAACTTAAATATTTTTAATCTGATATGCATTTTTACCGTACATTTTTAAATTATGTTTTTCCTAATAATTATTTCCCTCACTACCCCACCATTCAAGTATTATAATCTATAAGTAACTAAAACAATAGACTCATTTAATATAGGTTCTATTAATGTTGTGTTCAAAATATATTTTTACATAATTTTAATTTTAATTTTTTTAAATGTGATATACCTAAGTAAACATTATTTTGATTTACCGTAATATTTTATAAAATGTTAGAACATAAATTACAAAACATTACATATAATGCATAATATATTATTTTTGCGACATCGTGAATATATTTTTTTTTTTTTTTTGTTAAAATGATACAATTTATCATTTTTAATTTTTTATTGAATTTAATAGGTGACTTGTATTTAAATCAGGAGTGTATATTATTCGATAGTTTATATAACTGCTTGTATACAAACACACAGCTAAATACAGATGGCACACAACACTTTAATAACAAAATTTTAAACTACTCAGTAACGTAGAATTCCACTAATTGTTTAAGAGTTTCTTACTAAAAAATAATAAATTAATGACTAAAATATTATATTTAATGTGAACTTATTAGAAACAAAATTACGATGATAACTGATTGTAAAACTATGTTCGTAAGTTTGAAATTTCAAACCATTTTAAATATTATTTATGTTAAAAAATGTAAAATATTTCAAGACTAGTAAAAGTTGTTTTGAAAAAACAGTGCATAAAATGAATACGTTACATAATATGTTTTTAAATTTTGTGAAAAAAAAAATTTAAAAATATAAAAAATGATCAATTATTAATTAAAAAAATATTTCTCTAGAAATACTATTATAGGTATGTTAAAAATAAAAATGGTGATTAAAAAATTATAAATTATTTGTAGGTAGTTAAAAATAAAAGAGTGTTATCTGATTAATTGTCATTGTTTGTTGATAATAATATACAATTATTAAATGATTATAACATAGGGGTTCGTAATGGCATAGTAAACGGGTTATTCGCGAGCATGTAATAAAATATTATATATAGCTTCTCTATTGAAATTTTATCAAATATCATGTTGAATAGGGGCACTAACATATGTGATTGACCCGGGCGACAATCATGGTTAGCACTGCACTGTGTAATACGTAATATGTGTGTATGCACTGTGTAATATGTGTGTTACACATACGTCTAAGTAAATTAGTTTTCCGATCAGATTTATCGAGTGGCATTTGATCGACTTAACACTGAACACTTAACACTGACGTGCTTGTACACCATTGGGTCCTATATCGATGTACGAAAACAAATACAATTAAACAATCTGTAAAATATGTTTTAGAAAATGCGTCAAAGTAAAACTATAGAAACACTATAATAAACAATACGCTTGAAAATCCACATTCACCCTCGATCATCAACCGCAGAAGGTACCACATAGGTCTGCAGGATTTGCCACTCCTGCAAACCCTGTAGCCCATTAAACCGTCCTCCGCGCAATATTCATCGCATTGGTCGAAATTTTACAAAATCGGCGTCTTTGCGCGCCCAACCAGTCTGTATTGATGGCGCAACTCGGAGTACGTTTTTGAAGGCGTGGAGGTCCGACAGGATTAGAATCGAGTAAATCCTTTTTCGTATATTTTTAAACGATAGGTACTCTAAGCCCTAGGATGTTTATATCGGTGCCAAAAATAACGACGACGAATGTACCCGTGCGTTGACATAAGCCGGTCCATCGAAAATCGCTATGCCTGCAGGGTCGTGACCCAAACAGAGGCTGCGCGAACCCCAACACACACACACACCGCCCTTGACAGATGCATACGATACGTATTCGACTCGACTGTACGGTGCAGAGGGACCCCCGAGGAGAGAGGAAAAAAAACATCGACAAATACACAGACGCATTATTGTCGCGTATGATATCGACGATTGTCTTGGGACAGACTTACCGCCGCTGACGACGTGGGATACGATCGCAATACCGCCGTCGGCGAGGGCCGCGGTGACCGATGGGGGTGCACCCACAAGTGTGTTATCGACACCTTTGAGGAATCCAAACGCGCGCCCGCGAAAACGAACGGCGTTTGCCTATGCGCACGTACACGGCCGGTATAACAACGCGTAAAAAATATCGCGAGTATTAATGATCCCCATTTGGGGTACAGCTGTGTTATAACATTACTGTTGTCGTTTCGCGTGCGAGTCGTGACGGCCAAAAGTGCACTTATCCAATGGTATACCGCGGTGTATGACTGCACACCTGCAGCAGCGGACGGGCGACGCGCGCGCAAAACGGAACGACGACGGAGCGTACGGTTTAATACTATGTCGGGACGAGCGCGCGTGGTGCACGTAACGCGACAGAAACCAGACTTGATCGGGTACGCGCGGACACACCGGTTTTTGTGGCGGCAGCGGTCGCGGGTTATTGAGGAGTAAAAAAAAAAAAAAAAAAACGTATATACGCGAGCGCGCGCGCACACAGATACATACAGATGTATAATAGGATAATAATATGCGAGTGTAAAAATGTGTATAATGTGTGTGTGTGTGTGTGTGTGTGCGCGCGCGTGTAATGTAATAAAAACAAATGTAATAACAACGATAATATAATAAACGGGTGATACGCGGAGAGCGCGGCCACAGAATTTCCACCGCCGAATCAGGTACTCCGCGGCCTTAATAACATAATATTGTGCGTTGTACGTGCTCGATATATAAAATCTAGACAGAAGTACCTACCACCTATCTGCGGCCGATCGTCGTCGTCGTCCGAGGGGAAAATGCGCGCCCGCGACATACAATATGTACGACCGGTTTGCGCTGCGATTAGGATTTGAGACGTTTATCGTGCGTTTTCGTTAGGTTTTTTCCACTACACTACATCCGAATATATAATATTATTATACTATTATCGTGCGTAATATCCTAAACAGCGTGGATGTTATAGAATGTAAAAAACCGACGAGCCGCATTACACCGGGGCGGACGCACACGACCGTTTTTTTTTTCCGTATAATGTTGTTGTTTTTTATTAGAGTTAGTGCGTAGGTGGGTACGTATTATACCTGAACGTCTTATCGTTGTGCGTTTCACAATAAAATATATTATAATACCAATGCCGAGTACTATAATAAATTAAATTATTATAATATACCGGACGAAAACGAAAACAGTTGAACGCTGCACCTACTTATAAGATATAATTTCAAGTGATTTCGGCACATGTATACTATTCAACAATAGACAGAACAAATTATACGAATATACAATAGACAATAGGTAATTAATATATATATATATATATATCACTACATCAAACAGGGGTTGTAGAAAAAACTTAAGGGTATATAAGTGTATAACACATTGGCGCAACTAGAAGGTGCTTGGGGATGTTATATAACATTCCTAGCTGACCAATTTCATGATGCTAAAAATTAAAAAATATATCTTTTCTTACCTATTGTCTAAGACCTTTGTCAATAATAAAACTTATGAATAATATTAAATTATTATTTAAAAAAAAATAGTGTATAGCTTAGTATACACATCAATATTTTTTTACTACTTGAAAATACACTCTTCCAATAGTCTTATAATTAGGTACAAAATATTAAGCACCCCGCCACCTCTTATGTTTAATTTCTAGTTGCGCCTATGTGAATAAACTATACGTTCTATATAAAAAAAACCATATAGAACCTATATTTTAGGTAGTGCATAACGCTACGATAAAATCATTTCATCTATACAATAAATTGTTATTAATTCAATATTCGAGATGTATAGATATTACGGTAAAAATAATAAATTACTCAGGTAAAAAATAAATTTGTACCAACCAATGTACTGCAGCTTTTTATAGACACCCACGCGAATTGTTATAAAACGTTAATTCGGACAAATGATTTAGTATATATTCAGGTAATCTAAATTTTAATTAAAAATAAAATAATAGTTATTCGTTTCAATTTTAATATAAACTCGAATAGCGACGATAGCGTATAGACTATAGAGTATAAAAGGCATTTATATATTATAGATTTAAAAGAAAACATTTAAATTAAAATTATTAGCTCAAAAACACACATTGAATACCACTTAAAATCAGGTAAAAAAAAGTAATAAATATTGCAATGTTTATGTACTATGTAGTAATATGTTCAACTACCAAAATATAAATTGCATTTTAACTATTTAGGCACATCGACTTATGAGTGAATTTTAAAGTACCTTCTATAGTAACTGTGTATAATGTATATTATATTGTTATATATTATTTAAGCTATCCATTACAGTCATTACTCATTTACACTTTATACACATCATAGGAACAATGGTACATACCTGAGCGTTCTTACAATGCCAACAGATAAATACACAATAGATGATTCTATGTTTCTATAGAAAAAACGTACAATATAAATACCTAGGTTATTTATTAAGTAATTTATTTGGTAATAAATTAAAATATTGAAATAATTTGTATCAAATATTGATTTTGACATTACCTAAACTACAATTTTTTTTTGATTTTTAAAATTTTTTTAACAAAATAAGAAGAAAAAAATGTATAGACAAGAACTAAATATCTACAATAATTATCTAATATTACAAAATAACACCTATCTATACATTTTTGAATAGTTATTAATGATATTAATAAGTAAATAAAACCGTTAATATCGATGAATGTACTCTTGTGTCGTTTACACCTCGACGAATTTAACGGAACTGAAATTATAAACTCAATAATTTCTATTCCACATACCCAACATTCTTATTAATATAAAGCAGTGTAAATTCAAATTCATTATTGCATCATACAAAATATAAAGGTACTAAATACCTACATAGGAAATTGTTTACCTAAATTCAATAATAATTAATAAATACTTTTAACTGGTTTGATGTATGATGTAATACAGTATCGTTACAATATTTTTCTTAAAATAATATTTCAATCGTCAGTGATAGGTACACAACATTATTTTTGAAATTCACAAGTATTGAAATATCCAATACAAATAAGTGCCAATTATATTAAATTCATAAGAGTAATAATTTTTTTTTAATTAAAAAACTGTAATTTTTTAATAAACAAATATGCTTCCAAGTTTTATTACGTAGTTGAAAATATGCACATTATATAACTATAATATTATACTCTTTATTTAGTATATTATGCTGTATATGTATATTTACAGAAAAACGCATAGATAAGATTCAAAGAGATGCTAACCCGCAAATTATGTTTCTCTATTACAAAAAAATAACGACTTCCGAACGTATTACATATTATGTTACAACATTTATTCAGACTTATATTTTAACAACTGCATTAAAATCTTTAAAATATAATGGAAACGTATGTAGGTACTCGTTTAATAATATTAGATTGCAGAAAGGTACTTGTGGTTTTTTTATGAAGTCTAGGTATTAGAGTAGAAAAATAAATCAAATATAATATTCTATAGTACGAGTATTTATAATTTTAAGTAACCATCAATGTAGAAAATTAATTAAAACAACAAAAGTTCCTATTACGAAATATAATAAAATATTGTTAGGTAAGTATTGTATAACAAAAGTAGTATAGAATGAAAACATAATATTTGCGAAAAATATAAAAATAATTGTAAATCGTACAAAAAGCTATAGTTTTAGTAAAAAAGAGATATTTTCAGCATATTTTATTTTCATAGTTCGTATGTGCGAAAATGGGAAATGGAGATAGTATATTGTGCTATTGAACATAAAAGTGTGTCCGATCTAAATGTATTATGTAGCCAGATGAGCTATCATACCACAGAATAGATTTAATCTATTCTGTAATCATACTCGGTATTGGAGTAAAATTATATACTGAGTTATATGTCTCTAGTCTACCCGTATAAACATAATCCGTATTAAATTTATTTCGTACCTATGTCTATTTTTTAAAGTAATTTTTTCCGAATTTTATGCGCCTGGCACCTCTGTCCCAAATTGAATGTATGTATATACTATATAAGTGTCTGGTATAGTAGGTACCTACGCCTAAAAATGAATTGACGTATAATAGGTAGGTACAACATATGATATTGCAAATTTAAACTGGACCAATTAGTTAAAATTGTAAAAATATATTTTTTTACGAACAAGGTTGAGAATATTTTGTCATTGGAATCATATTTATTTTTTAATTATGAGAAACGTTTTCTTTCTTATACTTCAAAAACTCAAAAGAACCTATATTAATACGGTATAGCTCCTGCTGTTTACCCTATATTTGTATAATCATTGTGTTAATTATGTTATTCAAGGATGTACAACTACCTTGTATTTGATTTAAACGTAAAATATGTTCATAAAAAAAAATGCGACATTGGCTCAGTGTACTACTCTGCCTATATATTGACCAAAATGGAATGCTATTTTCTTAATGAATTTTACATAGGTCCCTGAATGATATTTATTATGTTTTTCTAAATCTCATTAAATCACCAAGTGAAGTGGTTTTTAACTAAATAAATATTAAAAATACATTCCTTGCTCCATAACTAAACAATTATTACTCATTTATTTTTAAACTGGCAAAGTCAATATTTAACGGTAATAATAAAATTAATTAAAATGCATATTTATTTAAATAGTACTTTTTACTTGACATAGTATATGATAGATAACTTAAAACCTATATTGTATCTATACAAATAACTAATAAGAATAAAACTCATATTAAACATATTTATTTTATTGACAAAATATATAGGTAATGATAAATACTTGCCTATTAAGTAAATAAAAATATGAACTACTTTGAGATTTATTCAATATCTACCTAATATAATGATGAAAAATTTTAATATTTTGAAAATCGAGGAAATAGAAGTCCATAACAAACAACGTTTGTAAATATTTCGGAATTATAGAGTAAATAATAATTAATAACCAATGAATAGCACTTGCTCGCCAATCCTCTAGTTAACTACATAATTTAATAAAAATAATGTAGGCTATCTAAGGTTTTTAATCGTTATGTTTTGACGAGCAAATGTAAGTTCCTACACGAGACATAGCAGGTAAAAAAAATACATATGTTAGTTCCTACACGGTAGAAAAATGGTATATGTAAGTTCTTACACTGTAAAAAAAAATATATATAATCAAAGTTCAAACTGATAATAATATCTTAAAAAAAATATAAAAATATCATAATAATCAACTGTAATCAAACTGATGATGTCTTAAACTAACTTGAATTAACATAACTTATTTTTTGGTATGTAGGAATTTACACATCTCATTTGTAGGAATTAACATATGTAATTTTTTACCTGCTACTCTCGTGTAAGATTACAATTCCCCATTTTGAAGTTAATAATTTAAAAACCTAATAATTTTAAGTCAATATACTTGAATAATTAATCTGGTTGCGTTAAAACTATTACATTAAAGCTTAAATAAATATATTTTATAGTTATTAGATATTAACACAGATCACCATCAAAAACCTAAAGGTACGGTTTCCCTGCAGCGTCTAGACGCAGCGTCCAGACGCGGCGTCAGACGCCGAGACCCTAGATTATGTACTTTGTGTATGACTGGTTTCCCTACTCGCGTTTGACGCAGCGCGTCAATCCGTTTGACGCGGCGTCATGCGTCAGTACCGGTCTGGACTAGTGTTGCGTCAAGACGCCCGGCGTCAATACG
>JACXSJ010002111.1:0-56481 GCA_014851325.1 Pentalonia nigronervosa | reverse complement strand
TATTTTTATTTTAATAATATAAAAGTTTACTTAAATGTATTAATTCTATACTAATCATTATTTTTCAAATGAACTAAACATTACAAAATTATAAATTAAGAAATAAAAAATATACTAATACAAGATTTTTTCTGATTTTTTAATAATTTTTTCATGATAGTACATTATTTCTATTACAGAATTTGAAATATGGATTCAACAATTTTTCTAAAAGAAGAGATTAGCAAAATTGAAAAACAAAGATTAAAAAATGAAAAAGAAACAGACAGAGATGAAGTTGTTTTTAAGCAAAAAATGAAAAAATTAAAAAAAGCTTGTTTAAAAACAACTTTAAATGAATTAAAACAACAAAAACAACAAATCAAAGATGATTACAATTTTAAAGAATATATATCGTATAAATGTGAACAAAATATTGGGAGACGGTTAGGTTCCTTATACGATAGACTTCACAAATTATCTATTGATGAATAAATGTTTTAATTGTCTGTTTTTTTTTTTTTATACACCGTAAAATTTAAAAAATATTTTGACTTTTTTCGAGCTATTTGTAGGTTTGAAGAAATTTTCATTTTTTTTTGTTTTTTTTTTTTCTACAAACTTCGATAAAAAAAATGTTCTTTGGGTCATAAGTCTTGAATATTAAATACAAGGTTTCTCATACATTTTTATAATATTAGTTTAAAAATATAAAAATCCATTGGCACAATTTTTTTTATAAGCATTTAAGGTTCAAATTTTGACCAAAATTTATCGAAATATCAAACATTTATTCATTAAATTATTAAATAATATTAATTATAGATTGTCCAAAACTAATTAAACAACTAATCTTTATAACTAACTCTCGTGAATCTAGATTTAAACTTCTATTTTATGTACCAAAAATATCAACTAAATATATAATATGTTATTTTCCTCGTTTAATATTTTAAATTTAATGTCTTTATTTATATTGTTTTTATATTTATTAATTTATATTAATAAAGATATATTTCATTCTTCACTCAATGAACTGTCTATGTATATTCATTAATTTTAATCTTTATATTCAATATATATGATACGTGTACATATAGACTTTAATCTTTTTCATTTAAATATTTATGAAACTGTTTTGTTAAAATGATAAAATGATAAAATCATGGGTGGGATTACTGTTATGTTTACTGGGAATTTTCGACAAACTTTACCGGTAATAGAAGGGGAACTAGAGCAGACATTGTAAAGTCTTGCCTTAAAAGTTCCCCCACTATGGAAGTTTGTTCATACCTTAAAACTATCTACGAATATGAAAGTATATTTGGAGGGAGGTAATACAAATTTTCCTTCAAAGTTACTTTTAATAGGAGACGGGAAAGTACCTCATTTTAAAAATAGAATTGAAATTGATCGCGATTTAGGAGAAAGAGTGACTAGCATTGAGGATTTAATATCGAAAGTTTACCCTGATATCGTCGAAATAGAAAATAAATATTATCAATGGATGTGTCAAAGGACAATATTGGCGGCGAGAAATAGTAGCATTGACGAATTTAACGACCTAATTTTAACTAAACTTCCGGGAAATATAGTTACCTACCCATCTATTGATATGCAGGATACAGGAGTTTCTTAATTCTTTAAATCCAAGTGGCCTTCCCCCACATTATCTCAAGTTAAAAATAGGTGCCTCAATAATTTTACTTAGAAATCTTAAACCACCAAATTTATGTAACAAGACCCGACTTAAGTCAAATTTCTTTGCAATAACATGATCGTTGCAATAGTTTTGACTGGTCCAGTAGTTGGCCAGACAGTGCTTATACCTCGCATACCAATGATTCCAAATGATTTACCTTTTAATTTTAAAAGAATCCGATTTCCCGTTAAGTTATCTTATACCATAACAATTAATAAATCACAAATAAATAACATTTAAATACGTAGGAATCGATTTACGTCAAGAATGCTTTTCACACGGTTAACTATATGTCGCGTTGTTAAGATCGGATTGCGGAAAAAATCAGTATGTTCATCTGCCACAAGAAAATAAAACTAAAAATATCATTGATGCAGAAGTACTTTAAAATATATTTTTTTAAAAACTTCTTAATCGCGATCATAATAACAGAAATTGACGCGGACGAAGTCGCGGGCAACAGCTATACTTATTACATTATGGAAGACAATAATATAATTTACGAATTGTTTTTTTTATTCGGTGATAAAAATAAATGAAAATTTATTGTTTAACATTGACAATAATTTCAACACGCATACGAATTACGAAGGAATGCATCCTTACTGGTGGGCAGGCAATATCGAGTAATTCATTATATAAAATAAAACATAATATTATAGTTAGCACTTTTAATGGGCAACGAAGTGCACGGGATCAGCTAGTTAAATTTATAAAATTTAATTTTTTCCATAATAAACGGTATTATTATTGTTATTATTAAAACAGATGTTGATTATAGGTACTATGCCGGGGATGACAATACTAATTTATTATTTCTAAATATAATAACAATACATATGTTTTTTAATAGTTTCAGAGTTGTTATCTTTAATAAAATTTGTAAATGTTATGTAATGTATCAATGGCCAGTAGTAATATTGTATATTTCTTGGACTAAACAAACCATTACCGTAATTGTAACATTATGACATAAAACATGGATTGTCCATGTAAATCTACAATTTTTATAAAGTTCACTCAACGGTACAGGGAAATTGTTGAAATACACAAACAGTCATATATTTATATATGATTTATTAGTTTAGTTTAAGAGGTTGTATGAATATTATAATATGACCCAACTTAAAACAGTCAACTATAAATAGCAGTTATTAATTTAAGTTTGTATCAGTGTGTCACATTATAATAATATGTACATTTTTTTGAACGAAAGGTATTTTACTTGATTCGTGATAAAGAATAAAAAAAATAAGTCTAATAGGAATGTTTGAAATCGCTTTAACTGAAACCAGAACCAATCTTTTTTTTATAAGCCAAAACGGTTTCAGTCCCAGAAGGCATTTATGGTAACAAGAGGTCTGAGATAGTTAATTTAGGTACATATTTTGTAAATGTATTTCAATAATAACATTATTTTATATTTTACAATGCGAATATTTTAATCATATTATTTACATTGAAAATTAAAGCTTGTGCTAAAAAAACCAAACGTGCACCAATGATCACTTTTGTTCCTTATTTTCCAGTTGAGAATTTGACCCAAGCGATTGGCTACCAAACATTGGATACCAGTCTGATAACAATTTTGTTAAATTGATGTGTTAATCATTGTTGAGCACAATACTAATTCCACTTTTCCTTCAAAGCATATTTAAATATTTTTAATGCGTAATAATGCATATTTGATATCTTAAGGTTTTACTTGACATTTTACATTGAATTATTGTCTATTTCAATTACTATTTTTGAAACGTTATCTTTATCGATAAATGTGTTATCGATTGGAAGTGCCTAATGGGCAATAGCTAATAGTACTCTGAATTATCGTGATAGTTTATCGTTGTCCGTAGACCGACTCACGAAGTTCGCGACTGCTTTCATATAGTGCAAGTAGTTATGTGTTCGTATTTTATAAATATATGTAGATTTTTTTTAAAATGCCAAAAGAAAAAAGTTCAATAGTGGCGCGAATGCGATCATAGAGATCATAGAGAAATATACCTATGAAGTCATTCCTGACGAATCTACTTTGAGAAAAAATTATTTAAACGATTGCTTAGAAGAAACTCTAACTAAAATAAAATCAACGTTTCAAGACAAACATATATGGATAGCCATAGACCAAACAGCGGACATTGAAAGTTGCTACGTTGCAAATGTGATTATTGGATCATTAGATGTGGACAAGCCTGGTCAAATAGCTTTATTGAATTGTGAAGTATTAGATAAGGCCAATTATTTTACTATTTCTAAATTATTTGATAAAACTTTTCATCTTCTATGGCCCGATTGCATAAAACATGAAAATGTATTACTTTTTGTTAGCAATGCTATGCCATATATGGTTAAAGCGGGTGGTGCTATAAAAGCGTTTTATCATAAGATGATATACGTTACTTGCTTAGCACATGGTCTCCACCGTGTAGCAGAAGAAATAAGACATCTTTTTCCAAATGTTGATAAAGTAATATCTAGTATAAAAAAAAGTATTTTTAAAATGTCCTAGTCGGATCGAAATATTTAGATAAGTATTACCAAATATATCTTTACCTCCGCAACCAATTATCACCTGTGGGGCGAAATGGGACAGATCACCGTGGCCGTTTCGCCGTGGCTGTTTTGCAGTGGCCATTTCGCCGGGAGGACATTTAGCCGTTTCGCCGTTTCGCCGTAGGGACATTTCGCCGTGGTCAAAAAATTGTGTATACACAAAAAATAACTTTAAATTCACCCTATATAATGTTATATGTTATATTATTATTGATATTATTGGATTTTTCTTATTTATCTTAAAATGTCTACACATCGCCCATGGCCTTCGATGACGATCACGATTACAATTGTGGCAATAAAGTTTTATTCAGTTCTCATCTGACGACACAATTTGCAGTAAGTAGGTAATATTATGGAACAGCCAGTAGGTAACATAATGGAATCTCAAATAATATCGACTCGTGGTCGTGAAATATTTGTATGTGATGGTTTTATGTATGTTTATGATAATGTTAATTTTAATAATACAATACGGTTTTGGCGTTGCCGTAATAGAAATGTTTGTAAAGCGCGAACTCATACAGGAATAAATGACTACACAGTTATAAAAACTATTAATGAACATTGTCACGACTCGGAAGCGTCAAAAATCGAAGCAGATGTCGCAGTGACAAATCTAAAAAGAAAAGCTACTGAATGTATGGTGCCTACGTCTACTGTGATTAACACGTGTATTGCTCCATTGTCTGAAGCAGCCAAAGTAACTAATAAAAAAAAACTATTATTTAGGTGAACATTATATTTTATAAATTATAACTATATTATTTATTTATCAGGCAACATTACAAAATATTGCTGCATTAAAAAAACAAGTTCGACGCAAAAGACAAGAAATTCTAGCTGCACCACAAAATCCGGAAAATGTAATCATATTAGAAATACCAGCTTCATATCGTATGTACACTTTATCAACAGGAAACTATTTTTGCAAGATGATAGTGGTCCGAGTCCGGATAGAATATTAATTTTTAGTCGTTCCCCAAGCCTTGATATACTACAGAACTCTAAAATGTGGTATGTAGACGGTACATTTAAAATTGCACCTCCCCTGTTTAGTCAAGTATATGTAATACTTGCCGAAAATCTAGACAGTGTACTTCCATTAGTATATATATTATTACCAGATAAACAATCAAAAACTTACGATAAAATATTTACAATGTTAAAAAATTTAAGACCCAATTTAAATCCTAATTCTGTTTCATGTAATTTTGAACAAGCCGCTATAAAATTAATAAAAATAGCATTTCCAACGTTAAAATATTTGAGTGTTTATTTCATTTGACAAAAAATATTAGAAAACAACTCGGTGAATTACATCTTATTTCTCAGTATAATAATATTTCCGACTTTGCAGTTTCTGTAAAAATGATTGTTGCATTAGAGTTCGTTAAATTAAAAAATCTTGATGCTGCTGTTGACGCATTGGCCGAGTATCTTAATGAAGAGTTTCATACTTTATTAGAATGGTTCGAAGACAACTATATTGAGAGGGTAAATAGAAATGGTAGAGGTAGACGCCACGCACGTTTTGCACCAGATATTTGGAACCTTTATAATAGAGTTTTAAATTCTCAATATAGGACTAATAACCACGCAGAAGCTGCGAATAGACGACTTAATGTTGAAATGGGAGTATGCCATCCGTCAATCTGGCCATGATTATTTTTATTCTCAGTTAACTGCAGGAAGAAGTCCACCCAAAAAATTAAAAAAATTTGCCGATCAGATAGACGTATTTTGAAAATAGTATAACAATATGATAGTAGAGACTACATTTCATATTTAAAAGGCATAGCATATAATATCTCACTACCATGATTACTGCTTACCTTTATTATTGTTATGATGAAATATAGTATAAAAAATGTATTATTATAAATATATATAAATATAATTATATAAATTGTACTATTATTTTTTAGCCATTTATTATTATTATATTTTTATTTATGAATATGACGAAATATACGATAAATATATTATAATTTTTTAGCCATTTATTATTATTATAATGATGACAATATTTAATGGCCACGTCGAAACGGCTACGGCTAAATGTCCTCCCGGCGAAATGGCCACGGCAAAACGGCCACGGCGAAATGGTCACGGCGAATTGTCCTAGATCCTGTTGGGGGACTTGGATAAATGCTGCAATATATTATTGTGAAAACATACAAAACATTCACAATATCATTGAACAGTTTGATACAGATGATGCAGTCTGTATACTTCAGGCAAAAGAAGTTTTATCAGAAAAATCACTATATAGATTCAAGTTTAATTTATATAAAATCTAATTTTAAACTGTTGGCTACTGCAATTGAAAATCTTAAAAAAACGGGTATGATTTTATTTGATGTAATTAATATAGTAAAAAATGTAGAACAGAGTCTTAAAAGTAATCAAAACGATAAAGGAATTGCTGTGTTTAAAAAATTTCAAAAAGTTATACAAAACAATAAGGGTTTTGATATACTGTGTACGATTTCAAACATTTTAAATGATGAAGATAACACTATCAAGACAGAAGAAAACTTAACGCCTGATGATTTAACTTGTTTTAAATACGCACCTATCACTTCGGTAGACGTTGAGCGAAGTTTTTCCAAATATAAACATTTTTGACAGATAGACGATGTTCTATGCACTTTGAAAATATTTCGAAAACAATGATTATTCAGTGTAATGCATATTTAAGTAAGTAGACTGAAATACATTTTACATTAATAAAAAAAATTAATAGTAATTTAATTTTTCAGATTAAATCAACCATACAAGAAAAACACAATACAACTACCTACATAAATTTGTATTTAAATTATTAATCCATTTTATTTTGATTTTAAGTTTTTAACTGTTTTAACAAATATTATATACTATTTCATAGCAGATTAGATGTTTTTGAGCATATTTTTACATTTTTTTAGAATATATTAATATTTTTGTGTATATTTCAAAATTTTTTACAGTATATATTATAGTTTTTTAGAGCATGAACATCCGCCCTTTAATCATTACATACTCGTTTTATTGTAATGTGAAGGGAAACCCATATTAAAATATGCGACCAATTTCCTATGGTATCTAAGTGTTAATAAACTATATTTAAAAGTTATATATATATTCACAAATTAACTAACTAACCAGTTGTAATTTTGTCATAACTTACAAGTCAAATAACTCTTCAGGCATTTCAGAAAAAAATATAGTCAAGAACTATTAATATTTACATTAAAACCTTTGAAAATACATAACCGCGAGAAGATGTATACATTCTATAATACGTATATGTAATTTTCAGACTGGCATAATAATATACGGTAACGTATTATAACGTCTTAAATAAAAACTATTAATTGTTTACTCGAATAAATTTAAAATAATTAATAATTATTTTGGATGATGAAATAAGAATTTTTACGATAATATGTAAAAATCCAATATCCATTCAACATTTAAAATATATATAAAGTATATATATATATTAATTAATTAATATTGTTAATATATATTAAAATTATTAACTACTGACATTCATTTATTGATTAATAGACTCGATAGATATAAAAAAACTTTTAACTAAAAAAATAAAATATTTTATTATTACTTATAAGAATATAAAAATATCCATTATTTTAAAATAGGAATCTAAATTATATTTATCTAAAAATCCTATGCTTTAAACTTTGATGTCATAATTCTGATTTCTTTAACCACATTAAATAGTTATTTCATCGTTATAGATGGTAAATTAATAATTAAAAAGGCGGGCAAGGGATATTTTAAAATATCTATAAATACCTCAAAAAGAGTCAAAATATTTTAAGCTGTATAGAAAATTATATTATAAATATTCGGCGAAAATTGCATGAATCTACGGTTATTTTTTTTAGAGTTACGCCAAAAAACAAAATTGATTTGGTCGAAAACTGGTTTACTCGATAAAGTAGAAATATATTTTTTATATGTATTATAAATTATTTGTTTTAAGCCACGGGTTATGTAATGCCGAACTCATAAACTTATGGTAGATAAATTATAATAATGTGATATAATTATTATTATTGTATAACCAATATTATTAATTTTATTAAGGGGCCCGGTGAATAATGATCCTGACTCGTAGAATTAATCAAATTTGATTTTTTTTTAACTGATAGAGGGAAATATTTTTCAGCCCGCATCGATCTTAGTTTTATAATATTTTAATCTCAAACTTTTAAATAAGATTTTAGAAAAAAAGACAATTTTAAGCTTTTTTTTACAAATTATTTTATATCATCATTTAAAATAAAATAAAAAAAACAAGTTCAACGCGGCCTGTAAAATATTGTTGTTTATCAATTAAAAAAAATTTTTTCTAAAAATATTTAATTAAAAATGAGTTATCCATATTCCCGTAAAGTTATTTACGTCTGTCGAAATGGGCAACTAATAATTCGCTATTTGTTAGTTCTTTGACATGTACTTGCGAGTGCGTTCGCATCATTCATATACGGGTAGTAGAGGGTTCTCTCACGCTAATAACCATTTATACTCCAACACATTCACAAGATCGTGCGACGCCGAAACAATATGTGAATAAAGTTGCCAATAATTTGCTCCTTAATAAATAGCCGGCACCGGGGTCTTGATATGTATCATTTACAATAATTGGATGTTACACAATTATTTGAATTAATTTTGATCTAGTTTTAGATTTTATCAATAATTTCGGCGTATTACTATTTTTGGCACACCATGTACCCTACAATTCATAAAACTGGTGTAAAGAGGATACATTTTTAACGTTTACTTATAAAGTTATAACCAAATACGATATTATGAAATAAGAATTTATAACCAAAAGTCAATATCTATCGTTTTTATTTCCAACGATAACAATAGATTATTACAACGCGAATATAAATTAACAAAAGGTACTTAATTTAAACACACCAAAATTGGTTCCAGCTGAATTGGAATAAACTTAGCTAATAAAAATTGAAGTACAAAAAAGTATAATATACAAGTAAAATTGGTTGCCATCAAGAAGTAGTATTTCCTATACTCTGTTCAGCGAGAGAACACACCCCCGACCGACGAAAATTAGTTCTTCTGCGCATCCCCCTTAACCGTGGTACCAACCAGAGGAACCTGTTTTAATGGCAGGGTTAAGTGGTGAGATGCGCAGAATCGGCGTGTTCTCTCGCTGAACAGAGTATAGTAAAATAATATGCAATATAAAAACATTTTATGGGATATAAATGAACTATCTTACATAGTTAAATAATAAATAAAACAATATCAATAATTTTAACAGATTTTACTGCGGTTTTATGGATGCTGACCGTTAGGTTCTGATGATAAGGCTTGTTTCTCTTCAAAATATTCACATTTTTCGTTTTGTTTTTGTATCTTGTACAACCATCTAAAATATATGATACAAATTATATAAACAGTAAATTAAACAATATATTATTTAATGACGATAGATAAATATACACATAATGTGTACGATTGTACGAGACTATCACCACTGAAGAATAATAAATTCAAAACGGACGTTACCATGCACTTTGAAAACTATCACACGTTAGTATAACTAAATACGAAGGCGGGTAGTAAAAAGATTAATATTATTATACTATTTTGTTCAAGAAAAAAGTTACAGTACACGTTAAGAGGTTGCATAAAAATCATGCGGAAATCCAATGCGATGAGAACCTTTTTAGTTAAATCAGTGGTTTATTAACTTTGGCCTTTCTGAGATGCTCACGTTTTCGCTCTTCTGTCTGTACGGTTGTACATCCATCTGGACATAAAATCAGTAAATATATTTTATTCTCCATATTAATTATTATTAATTTTCGTTGGATCTGAAAAAATTACTCTGACTTTGCAATGCTCATTTCAGTACTTCAGTATATTATGCACCTGGTTATTACGAATGAAATGCAATAGTTGTAATTCAATAATATTAATATAATAATATAATATACCTGGCTATTGTGCGCATTTATAATAAAAATATGTATACAATTGTAGCAAGGACTATATTGAGAGATTATCATTTTTTTTTTATCACTTCTCTAGGGACAAGTGACAACCCATCGACAAACTTTCAACAAAATAATGTTAACAATCGTGATTAATTTTATTTTATTTACGTACCTATACTCCGGCCCATGAGAGTCCGACCGTAAAACGACCACACAAACTCGTCTGTCGCTGCGCATTATCTATATAGTGAAAGTAGTGAGAATGCAACTCCTGGAGAAAATCCGGCTTTCGATCGCAAGTCGGATGTGCGGTCCTTCTCTCGTTGGCCGGAGTATAGAAAATGTGTATAATTTTTTTTTTTTTGCAGCTTCAATTATATTATTACGCCTACTATGTATAGTCTATGCAATATGAATATTACTTAATGACGACGATTCGTTACAATTTCATAAATTAAACCGCATATTATACGAGTAGGGCAGGGTTATGATGCGAGTATAAAATTCAACTCTTGATCATAACATTTCTATAGTGTTGTAACGATATTGAACCTCATTTCACATGTATAAAATTGGGTGTTCGCATAATATTAAGCATTCGGTATCATAGCCATTTGAAAATCAGAATCACTGGCTTTCAAAGCAGAAAACGGTTTTCTTTTTTTTTGATGAAAACGGTAATCGTACAGCCAATATTATTTTGCCGGAAACGGGTTTAGTGATGGTTTGATATTTCAGAAATACAACTGTAATCATGTTTAAATCTTGGCTGTTGGCATATAAAGACAATTACTTACATAAAAATAAAGATGCCACAAATATTGAGTATTCCTCCGAATACGTAAAATGCGCCGGGTAGAAAGTGTAATGTTTTGTAATAAATCACACTGTACAGCGGTTTGAATATTGAAGGAACTATAGTTTCGACTAGTGAAGATACCGCCAACGCTTGACCTGTATGCAATTTATAAATGTATTTATTGCGGAATAAATTTGGTATTACCAGGGCTTGCATTTGAAAAGCATACTACTCGATATTTTCCACTTCGAAAAAGATCTATGAACTATATTTATGTTTTTGAGCTTTTTCACGTTATTTAGAAAATATCAAGGTTTTTTAAATTTTAAATTTTATTTTACTGGACAGATAACGCTACTGGTGTATACAAATCTTACCCAAAATCGGTTAGAAAAATAAAATATCTTTACCCAGTCCAAAATTATATATATGTTAAAAAAAATTTGTTTTACATTATTTAAAATCTAAACGCTACACAATTTTCGTGTTTATTGTTATTTCGAAATAAAATGTTATACAACTTTTATGTTTATTGTTTATCGATCATCGTTAAAAATAATATCTAATGTAGAGAATATCTCAGATTACTACGTCATTGCTAAGATCAAAATAAAATGCGTGGAATAAATATTTCAACGAAACCAATAATTTTGAAATAAATGGATTTTAAATTATTTCGTTTTGCGTTATTTTTTGTTTAATGATATATTATTATTTTTTGTTAATCGGTATATTTTGTTTTGTGCGGTATTTTTTTATTTTGGTTTTCATTTTAATTACGTTTACAAATTTCAATCGGTTTTTTTTTTTTTTTTGTCATACATAACGTTTGCAAGCCCTTGGTGCTGCAAATATTTATATTTTAAAATAATAACGCCACACATGACACAGAAATTATTTCATAATTATTATGGATTTAATTAATTCAATAGGTAGGTACCGAGTTGGTTGGCAGGAACAAGTTTTGAAAGTATCGACCTAAATGCAACAAGTGCCGTGCCGTGAAAAATGTCGACAACCGGGCCTGAAAAAAATAAAATATTTTTATACAATATTAAGTACAGTTTTTAATGTAATCAAATCATATGTACGGGAAAAACTTCTTCGCCACGAATTAGTGACGGTAACATCATTATAAACTTCTAATCTTTCCATCACAGGGCACAGCGGGGTCTTTGACCCAACTCATAAGAAAAAATCAAAAATGTGATTAAATCATATTTTCTATATTACCTAATTTTTAAGTAGGTTGGGACGAATAATAATACCATGCAATTATATAAATATAATATTACTTAGTTAATTGCATATAATACTCACCTAGGTAGAATAAGAATTCGGTCGGCGCATAAGCGTAAACGAATGAAGCCAATGCTTTACTGAGACATCCAATTGCTCCGAGCAGTTTGTCGTCAATGCCAAAACGATTAACCAGAACCCACAATGTAAGTCCAATACCTAAAAATGTACATTTTTAATTAGTCTCTGACGACTATTGTTGTAAAAAGTTGAACAGTATAATACAGAGGTATTCAAACTTTTTCATGCCACGGCTGCTTTATGTCTTCATAACATTTTGAAGGCATCAAAATTATAAATAACAAAAATATAACGGTTTTATTTATGTAAATTTATTTATTTATCGTAAGACGTATACAAATAAATATGGAATTCTAAAATCGCTATTATGGATAATATATATATATATTATAATATATTATTAAATATGGTTTCAGGTTCTTTGGCACGGTTTCCGTGACGCGTTTGGGAGCCGCGACGCACAGTTTGAATACTTCTGATATAATATATTTTAATATTATGCGGTTGTTGTAGAATGTATACGATATATTAATTCGATTTACCTACGAGGTTACAAATAAAGTAATACGTGGAGAAAACACTGAAATCTACTTCGTTCCAGTTATATTTGACTCGGACCAACAAATACATGAATGATTGTTCACCTGAAATGAGTATTTCCGCATATTAAATCACAAACGCTTTAACGCTCGATGCACACGTCATTTAAATTATGAGAAAAACAATAAAGTAAATAACTTGCGATTAACTGCAATACTAAGTCGATTTTGTTTACTGTACAACGCATTTCAACTATAATGTCATTTTATAGAGCGCCCATAAGAATAACTAATCTAGAAGAATGCCAAATTTTTTAATTTTTACAACTAATTACACGCTTTGTGAAATACTAATTTATTTCTCAAAATAATGGTCACTTTTTCATGAAACGATCTCTCTAATTTAAAATAGTGTAATTTTATTCATTGAATAGTGCCTAATAAAACATTTACCGCACAATTATTATGGCTATAATTTATTTAACGTATAGGCACGAGGATATTTTTTAAGATTCTAATGATGAATTTAATGATTTTACAACTATACCAATATGTTTTTATTTTATGAACACGATTTAAAATAGAAAAGATGTTTTTATATTCAACTTTGACATCTCTTCTGGTAGGAATGTGAATCTACTTGGTATTTTTGGGAGGCAAAATTCAATAATTCTCAGTACTGTTTTTACTAATTGGGTGAAATTACAAAACAAAAAAAAAAAAATCACGGAAAACAAGAATCTTTAAGCAAAACCAGTTTTTGGCGAAATCTATCTTTTTATTTTGTTGTACCTATATAAAAAACGAATGACTGTATTTACTTGTATCTTTCACTACATACATTTTTATATAAGCATTTCAATTTTCTAAATATTTTGATTTTAATAATTTTTTCTTAAAAATATCAATATAAACATTTTGGCCCTTGACAATTTAACAGAAGGTCCCTCATAAGTTATTATCATTAAAAGCAATTAAATATTTAAAAATATGCACAATTTTTTTTATAAGTATTTTTTAAGTTTAAATTTTGAGAAAATTCAAGAATTATTTTTAATTAAATATTTATAAAATGTTCAATTTTGATAAGTAAGGCTTGTAAAAATTACCAAACAGTTCCTCATAAATAGCTTGTATAGGAAACAAAAAATCTAGAAATATAAATACACAATTATTTTATAAATATATGAATTTCAAATTTGAACGAAATTAAATCTTCAAACGAAGAATAACAGTTTTTTCATTTTGATATATTTCAAAAATATTTTTCGTAAGAATTTTGAGCTTAAACTTATAGTCGTATATATCATATTTTATACACACTCAATGACTATTTCAAAACATGTTATAGATTAATTTATCCTATTGTCTATATTTTATACCATGAACATATCTACACCATTTTAAGGCAAGCATGTATTAACTCAAAACTTAGTAACAATAATACAATTTAAATGAACGGAACGTTTCCGACATAAGTTAATTCAACCTATTATTTTTATAAAAGTAAAATAAACGATCACGGTAGTAATATAAATATATCACAAAAAAATTCTTAAAATATAGGCTGTTTTCGCTCACAATCGTTAAAGTATACAATGATTTGTCATTGAATTAAACTTGAATGCATACATTACAGTGATTTACTCAGTATCGAAGTACACTCGACACTTACCTTACAACTAAGCGATTACCTACCTACTTTTTTTTTTTTTTTTTAAAATTATTTATTCATGTCTTGTTTAATGCCATACACATTTTATATATTTATACATTTAAATTGAATTTATTTTAAAGATATTTTAAGCTGTATATACTTAGTTGAAATGTATTTACATTTTTTTTTTTTTTTTGACTGTATATGACTTATAGTCGTTAAATATTACCATTATATGTTTAACTTTAATGATCTTCAAAAAAATACAATTTAGAATTGAAATTAAAATAATGTGTATAAAATGTTATAAGACATTAAAAGTAAGTATGGTATAAATAATAGTAGTAATTTATTAATATTAAGTAGGTATATACTAGAGTATATTTGAAATAAAAAATAATATTATTTATGTGTGGTAAATATTTTGTTTTTCGATGTGCATGTTGTAAAAAAAAAATAAACAATGTCAAAATTGGCATTACTGTTTCATGAAAAAGCGATAGTTTTGTAAATTTTGACATGCGGACAAGCCGTTTCGGTGTCATGGACAACTATTTATGAATATTTCGATTTCAAAAATTATAAATACAGGCTATTGACTTTATTTAAATTAATATATAAATATAATTATAATATATTATTATACTATGAGCAGAAGACGTAAGTGGTACAACAGGTTTCAAGTAAAATATCACATAGAAGGATTATAATTAATAATCATTTGATAGATAACATTTGTATTTGGGAACTAGGATGAATAATAATTGATATTAAATAATAATTATTTTATTTTATTAAAAAAAAAAATATGTAAAAACCAATTCTATGATGTTTATTTGATAAAAAAAGGTGAATTGACCTATCATCAAACTTGAAGGTAAGAATCTAGTTATCTAGGACATCGTCGTGTAGGCTTTTATTAATATTTTAGTTTTAATTTGAGTTAGAACTATTTAAAATATTATAATTTTAAAATATTCACAACTCGCTTTAAAGTTTGAATATCATTAAAAGGTACGAGCTTACGATACCTTGATGATATTCTTACCTTTACATTTGACAATAGATCGATTCACTCTTATATTAGAGCTAATGACATGAATTTGTTTCGCAATATTTTAAGATATTTAAGATGATATTATATTTACTGAATTAATAAAAAATTGTTTATATTATTTATTAATTAAACTATTTCAGTTTCTCAATAATTAGTTTTTTCCTTAGTAATGATATTATATACATTTTAGTTTTGGGTTATTCACATACCTTTTCTTCATTTTCCGCAAAGTTTAATAACATTTATTACATTTATACCATACAATATATTTTAACGATATGTAGGTACACTCAACACAAAACAATAATAATTGAATATACAAACCACTCAGAGGACCCAAAATGATGATCATGATACCAAACAGTATTATGATATCGGTTCTTCTGTTATCGTCATTGCCTCGCTTGAATGTGACCCGAAGCGCTTCTCTCACGTGTTTTAAGTCAAAGAAATCGACTATCTCGTGAAAAACTGATTTTTTGTAATAACCAACGGCAACGTCGGGTTCGTCGACGGTCTTGATGTCTTTGATGACAATTATACAATATATGAAACTGAACAGGTACAACACAGTGGATATGGAGTACACGCCGTAAAAACCATAATCTCGAAACAGGATTCCGGATAACGCTGATCCGACGGTGACACTGATCGAAGAAATCAAACTCACGAACCCAACTCGAACTGTTCTATTTTTAACCTAGAACAATTAAAACATACAAGTTAAACGTAGTGTGCATTAAACAACATTATTATATTAAATCGTTTAAAACGTCGAATATTTTTATCGTAATTGTATTTGTACGGGTTCATATTGCATATGTTAATGATGACGTTGATAACTATTTACTACTCGCATAGTGTAAGAACGTGTATATTAAAATATATTTCATTAGAGATCACACATTTTTATTTTAGAAAAACGATTTCGAATGTCACTGAATTCTTTATGCTTCAAGTCATCCCAATTTGCATAATTTTTGTTTATAAAATGTCGTTAAGTAAAAATTGTCTATAACATAAACATCTAATGTAAAAATATAAATTCAATATTCAAACATAATGAAATTTATTAGTTATATTATTTAAATTTGTTAGGAATACGTGTATTATTTAAATTTCTATCTTTGTGAGTAGTATTTTAGAATCTGTGCGGAGCGGACGAACGTGTTATATTATATTATATTATTATATTCAATTATGATAATATTTTGCTGAAATTTCAAATAAATCAAATTCAATAGTATATTAATCGCTTGATATTGTATAGTTTTAAGCAAATCACTTTGATTCACTAATGAATTCATTAAATTAAAAAAAAAAAAATCACGTGCAACGTTTGAAAAATAGACCGTTCTCAGTGACCATGCCATATTATCAGTATTCGTAGACTAAACAGTGATAATCTTATAATTTTTTTTTCTCGGACGTACGACTAATAATATTCAACTATTCGTATCTAAATAGGAGACTAAGGGGTGTACGCGGACAGAAGATGATTTAACGGCTAATATAACAATTATTGTTGGTATGAGAAATCGTAGAATCCGCCTGCAAATATACCTTACTTACCGTCAGCTAATAAGATATTTAAAATCATACCTAATGAATAGTGTTGTGCGTAATCTAGATAAAAATGTTTGTCTTTTAATCTTATCTAGATAAATAAAACTTTTATCTGATTATCTGTAGATATATATATAGGTGGTAACTCTTTTAATAATTTCACTTGATTTTTTGATTATTATGATTGTATTACGATGTGAATTATTGTGTCTATAATTAAATAAACAATAAAATGAAGTGTCCAGATAATTTAAAATGTTCAATATCATATTAATATGTGTTCAACAATTTTTTTTCAAATTTATTAATGTTTAATCTATATTGTATTTTTATATAATACTAGCTGTCCCGCCCAGCGTTGCCCGAGCCAAATATTAAGTTAAGATTAACCTCAAGTGATCTACATGCATCTAGGCAACCTAGGTAGGAAATCCACTGCATCGGATTGAGGATAACATGCGAGCAGTAAATTATCATGAAGGCAAACCACTTGCGGTGGATTGCGG
Source organism: Pentalonia nigronervosa (assembly GCA_014851325.1). Lineage (NCBI taxonomy): Eukaryota > Metazoa > Arthropoda > Insecta > Hemiptera > Aphididae > Pentalonia > Pentalonia nigronervosa. The sequence goes on along the minus strand of JACXSJ010002111.1, from coordinate 38,816 downwards.
ACCCCATGAGGTGCATAATTGAATGAAATCAGAATGCGACGGTTGCCTGTACTAAAAATTCGTTTTTTTTTTTTTTTAATTTATTTCTAAAAAAATGTTTAATATGCCATATTTCTACAAATTTTTATAGTGATAAAATATGTAACTAGCAACCCTATAAATAAACAGATATGATACATAAATCACATCGAAAAAATCACGTTCAATTTTTCCAGAATTTTTCAACTTTCAAATAACTTATAGAATTGAAATTAAGCTTAAAACTCGACTAGCAATATACTATTCCATTTTAAAAGAAGATGAACGAATTCAGTAAATGCGTTCTCGAGTTATGGTATGACCAAGGGAAATAAGGATTAATTTTTATAGATCTAGTTAATAAATAATCTATAGTATATAAATTCTATACTATATAAGTTATTATAAATATATGTAAATATTATAGTTTGATTTATAAAGTGTTTAATAACCTCTAAAAACTGGGTATATAATCATCGGTTTTTTTTTTATCGAGATAAAAACGAGATAATCTTATCTGTTCGTCTAGATGATTTATTTTTTATTTATCTGTTATCTCATTTAGATAAATTTCAAGTTATCCGTGCACAACACCGCCGGGCAATAAACTCACCGTGCTTATGTCGCCCACGTACGCGAACACGGCGAGTATCAGTATCGGAAGGCCGCCCGTGACGGCCGACGGGACCGACTCGATGACGCCGGCCACCTCCATCGGCAGCTCGTGGAAGAAGTACACGCAAACGATCAGGCCGACGTTGCGGACCAGCTCGCCGACTATCGGCCACAGCATGAACGGCTTCCGCTTCCGGTTCCGGTCGCTCCACGAACCGACGAACATCACCAGAATGCACGGCACCATGTTCTGGAACGGGCTCTGCCAGAACATCATCTTGGTGACCAGCTGCTGGACGGCCAGCTCTTCGTTCGGATAGTGGGTGGTGTTCTTGTTCTCCAGGGCGAAGCACGCGGCCTGGCTGAGGCCCAGGTTCACCCGGCAGGCCTTTTGCATGTTCAGGTTCTGCGTGGTCAGACCGGACATGATCATGGACAGCTGGAAGACGCCCAGCAGCGGTTCTACCGACACGTTCCGGGCCACGTGCGCCGCCTTGGACGCGAAGCTCATTTTCTGCCACTCGTTTCCGTCCTCGTCGGAGTTGGCGGTCGGCGGGCGCGCCGTCGCCAGCTGCTGGTGTTTGTCCATCGTCACGATTGCGATTCGCGATGAGCAGTATCCACCTATATCATTCTCGACCTATCCACCTGGAACCGTGTCAAAAGTCCATGGTCATTATCGGAAAAAAAAAAAAAAAAATTACAAAAAAAACCTGTTCCACGTCGGCGTTTCGACATCTCGTAAGTCTCGTATATTATTATTTATATTATAAATCGCGTAACATAATACAGGCAATGCCACGCGTGTAGTCCAACCCATGCTTATAAGAGAGCGAAAATCGTATGATATTTCAGACTCGACCAAGAACGCTTTTAGATCGTTGTGCCGTATTATGCAATTATAAATACCTCGTACACACTGTGTATGCGCGGTTCTTATAAAAAACGATCTATTCCGTTGGTCAGACGTTTATCGGTTTGTTTTTAATCGATTTTAAAAAATCAATTCAAGCGAATTTGTAAAATAAAATTCAATAAGTAATTTTTTTGTTTAATTTAACGTTTAGTAAATGCATATCAATATAATACCAGTAATAAACATTATTATTAAAAATCATAAACGGAATACCGCAATTATTTTGGTGGTCAATAACGGCGAAAGATGAGACGAAAAATACCGAAGTTGAGCTGCAGCCGACGACGCTGCGAAATTCGCGAATTTTTCTTTACACTTTTACAGAAGGATAGATGTAGTTATAGTGTTATAATATTAGGTTTATATCACGATTTTGATGTCAAGTGCGTATAGGATACGACTTCACAGTAGAAGAGTTGTAAGCTTGTGTGTATTGATAAGACAAGCACTTGGTGTAATATTGATTTATTTATATAATTCATATTTTGGCACGAGACAAACCGTCTATAATGTACACATATGTAAAATTATAATATTTAAAACGAACGATTTGAATAACTATTAATAATAACTGTTGGCACAATGATTGTTGCGAATAGCATTAACGCACGATACATCGTAAATTTACCTATCCCGTTCCAATAATGATACTTAGATTTTTGAACGACATAAAAAACACCCGTTTTTAACAATGTCTTAGATGTTTTTGAGTTAATTTGCACAACATATTAAACAGGGAAACACAATGATATTATATTATTATAGCATCAGAAAGACTTAGAATAAAACAATGTTTTTGTGTGATTTTCAATATTTTTAATCGTTTTTATAATAGTTTTGACTCAATTAATAAATTCTAATTACTTTTAATTAATTTCGTCCTAATTTGAACATTGAAAACTCATAAAAAATGAATGTGGCTTTTTAAACTTTGTTATTTAAATTTTGAAAATTACTCTATGTCTAGAAGATTCTAATTTAAATATAAGTTAAAAATTTATATTATCTACCTTTATTCGTTTTTGAATTAGGTCAACAATCATTGGATTTACGTATGAATTACCATTTTTCTGTAACTATTTTTTTTTTTTGTTTTTTTTTCTGATTATTAAGAAAAGTACTAGACATTTTTTTACTTTTGACCTCCAAACTATCAACTAAACCCAATTTTCCATAAGAAACTTCTCAGAGCAGGACACAAAAAAAACTTCCATCTCTTAATCTAAATGACTAAATATGTTTAATAACAATATGTGTAATAATAAAAGATACATTTTGCATTGGACTTTGGAAAGTGCATATTAAAATATAAAAGATTTATTTTATGTCTTAATTTAAAACGCATTAATCATAAATATGCAATTATGATAATATGTTTCGTAATAGATTATTATTGCTGAATTTCTATAAGGACTAAATTTAGGTGAAACTGGTTCACGGTGTTTTTTTTTAGTAAGTGGACCAGTACCTATTTATTTTTATTGTGTTTATGCCACAAATGATTAAAGCATTAAACTATAATTTACTATACCTATATAGATTATTAAGATTACCATAATACATCCATTAATAAACTATAACACGAGACTATTTAAAACGACAATTATATAACATCATTGTATCTTTAAATTTAAACGTTTATGCTGTATTATGTATTAAATCTCATGTAAGAATCTAAGATTGTCTGTACACTTTTAACGGATTTGACACGTTTACCGTCACTGCAGATCACGATTGATAGCAGTGACCTAATGCATTATCGGGCCAGTATTTCATTAATTTAATTTTTGAAAAATTTCTGTAATATAAAATGACATATTTATTCTTAAAATATAAATTGAATTTATTTATCGGTATTAGTCATTGCCCGTTGGACATTGACATAGTAAAAATTTAAAATTCTTTTAACTTTTTTTTATTATTTTAACTCAATTTATTTATATATTCTTGAATAATCTTTGGAAACTTAATCTCAGGAAATTTCCCTTTACATCACTAATTAGAAGTAACAACCGCTGCCGATTTGTAATCGTCATTAGTACTCAAATATTATTTTTTAAATACTCATGCTTATAAATCTTTCTAGTGGTGCTTCAATATTTATCAGGTCATTCAATGTTTGAAAAAACGATTCCCAAAACAAAATGTTTAATACCATAGTTTTTCGTAATCTAGTTTAATAGAAATAAGTGAAATGTTATCAACAATTAATATTATGCAGCGTGTGGAATGTACGTAGTTGAACGTATTAAAAATGTAAATTTAAATACTAAAATATTTTAAACTCCGATGACAAATATTATAGTGATATGCTTTAATAACACTAAACCAATCATTGTGCAAACGTGAGTTTTATTTCAAATGATTCTACATTCCAATTAATTATAGCTGGGTCAAACCTATGAGTGTTTTTGCGCAAAAACAACTTTGGCCAGACTTTGAAATCAACTCTTCAGTAATATTTACCTATTTTAAAATTAAAACCGTGTTTAAAATATATAGAAACATTTTACGAGAAAGTCTCACAGTAATCAATAAGTCATTTACGCTTAATTTAAATAAATTTTAATGTTCCCTAAAGAGTTTAACGACTAAATTATTGTACCAATATTATATTATATTGTATACTCTTATATTTCTAAAACACGTTCACAACTCTTATTGTATCCCATAAATGAGTTTAGTATTTTTATGAATTAAAATAATAATTACAATTGAAACCGAAATATAAAAATAATTTGCGCATAAAAATATCGTTTACAATTGAATGTAAAAAGTCTATGTTTCAACATAAAGTGTATAAAAAAAATTATTTAAGTAACCTAATGAATTTGATAACTGTTATGCATCCGTCTTTTAATAAAACAAATTACAAAATATATTAAATTATGATGTCTGAATTTATACTTGCGGAGTCCTGACTCCTAGGTGAAATAATATTTGGAGGATAGCATGGACAGTTAATACCTAAAATGTGGTACATCTAACATAACCTAACCTAACCTGACCATTTAATCTCCGAGATTAAAGTCTTAACATTATTAAACATAATATTACACGAATTATATATGCCTCAATTGCGTACACAAAATTTATTTTGTTTTATTTCATTTATTTAATAGTGCCTGGGCTAACTTTTTATTATGAAATAATAATATCTAAATAATATTCATGGTAAAAAATAACAAAATAATTATTGTTTATTAAAATTATAACTGAATTATTAAATTTTTTTTTGCAATACATTTATTTTAGAAATATCAATAAAACTCGTGCTTAATTAAACCAATAAATATTATTATTTAATTACCCAACACCGACCCTCGTAATATTTTAATTAATAATTAAGTATGAAAAATATGTGGTTTAACAATAACTTTTATAAACTATAATAATTTTGTTATATTTCTAATTTAAAACCTTAATTTAATATTTTTTTACTCTTTTGAAGCCTAAAAAATTATGTAAGCCTGGTACAAGCACCCCTATTTCCTATCAGAAATCTGGCCATGATTATAACGTAAATTCAAATAATTTCCGTCATTAGAACTCCTAATTGATATTTTAGAAAAATATACGATTTCTACGCAGGAGCATATTGTTTTTCAATAAAACAATAAGAATTAAGACTGAACAAATTTAAATTGGATCAATACGGTTTTATGTTGCCATATTATACGAGTATTAGTAATGTCTTGTAGAGAAAGGTATACCCAAATTAGAATATTATACAATTTTGGTTAAAAAAAAAAAAAAAATGTTATACCTCAAAAAATTATTTTTTTAACTACTATCGTATACCTATAATATATGATATACAATTAAATCTACTTACGAAATAATCTTTGCAAATTGCCCGTATCAATAATATCAATACGCGAGACACGCTTCATTTATTAACTCATCGCGTCATGTCTTGCCGACTATAACTCTGTATTATTAATGTGTAGGCCATAAGAATTCACTGCTGGTTCGTTATATACTAGAACGTAACGTTGCAAACCGGATTGTTATATAATGTAAATAGGTATGCAGCTAAACGGTTTCCCATTGGACTTTTCCGCCACGCATCTTTTTGTAATAATTTCAAAATAGCTAGACATTTTTAGTAAAAATAAATCACATACAAATGCTATGCAAATGAAACGATGGCTAAATTTCTAAATTTTGGCGATACACACATGTGTAATGCATAATATTTACGGAGTTGAGAACAATATTAGATAAATAATAAAAATGTAAATCATCGTCGAACGAAATAACCCATATTATTAAAACTGGAGGGGCAAGTTAATAATATTTTTAACTCATTTAAGTTAAGTATTTTTTTCAATTAAATTAAAAGTTAAGTTAATAGACAATTTTAAAACATCAATTAAGTTTAAACTAAGTTAACAAATACAAATACTATTAACTTAACTTCGATTAATAAGTTAAGTTAATAAAAAAATATATATATTGAAAAGGTATAAAAAAAAGTGATAATCACTTGAATAGTAATATACATATAATAATATTAATAATTATGTAAGCAAAATTATTATTATTATTAAATTATTATATAAAATATATTAATAAATAATAAGTAATAAGTAATAACTAATAACTAATGAGTACCTAATAAGCAATAAGTAGGTATATAAATCATGAATTCGCGTGCTTGTATTTATTGATGTCTCTACATATGGGCAATTAATGTTATATAATTACCCCTATATAACCTATATAAAAATTAAAAACTAACCACATATTAGTTTTTATTTATAAAAATATATACAAAATTCTTCGTAAATATACCTTTTTTTTTTCTAATAATATTTTTTATATTCTACGAAATTATAAATTATATAAATATTATTTTTCTAAAAATTCAAAATTAACTTAATTGGGAATATTTAAAATAATATAAGTCGATTCTAAGTTAACGTAGATACAAATGAGTTAAGTTAATGTTAAGTTAATAAAAAAAAAATCAGCGAAATGTAACTTAAGTTAAAATTAAAATTAACTTTTAACTTAGCTTGTAATTTATTAAATCGTTAATGCCCAGGCTTGCATATTATAACAGTAATATTATAATACAAATTATAATCACTTAGGTAGTTGGTAATAATTATTGTCTAGCTTTGATTGCGACGTGTGCGCAAACATGTGTAAGATTATATTTATTAGCGGGGTTGGGATTTTATAGCGCTTGAAATTTCATAAATATGCGTAATATAATATCACCTTAAATATGCGCTAAAAAAACAATAAAAACAACAAAATATATGCAAAAATTTCCGGCATTTCAAAACAAAGTTAGGTACAACTGCACGATTTAAGACGCGACAACACGTTTATCCGAAAACATTTACGAGTCGACTGTATTAAACAGTGTTTTTACCACTCGTTCGATGATAATCGTAGCCGTAAATGATAAAAAATAGAGTCCATCACAATATTATCAGATAACAATATTTTGAAATTAAAAACGAATAACACAAAAACAATAAACCGCGTCCATGTATTCGGCCCATTGACTGAAATACTTATAATCTATATTATTTTCTATTAAAATTAAATAGGTGCATAATAATCAAAAACACGTTTATTTAAACGTCGTTTCATAAGATATGATCAAACACTAAAATCTAAAACATCGCAAAATATGCAAACTTAAATCTTTAATTTCAGTTCTCTAAATCATGAAACAAATTCTAAGCTACTCTGCTAATTCTTAAGCATTTTATAAGAAATATGCAAATGCTATAAAATTCGAGTCATAGTGTTATTATAGTATTATAAATCCCAAATGATAAAGTATGTATCTATTTCTTTAATTTATTTTTTTATTATCTTTAAGGTTTTCAAATTTTTGGTTATCATAAAAAAAAAAACAATAAGATTTATCTAAAGAAATGAGTAAGATTTTTTTATAAACCTTCGATTTGCAGTGGTATCAAAACAAGTATTATTATTGTTTGTTTTTTCGTGAAATTCTCCATAGTGGTATTCAATTGAAACCACCGCCAATCTTACAAGGTCACGGTGTCATACAAGGAAGGGAGCAAAAGGGAACTATATAATTAGTTTGTTTTTTGTTTCATAATTTCAAGTTCATCGTTCAATAAAAAACAAGGGCGAACACGAATACGGTACCAAATCATGTAAACAAACTTTTTTGAATGAATTTCGTACCGGAAGCAATTTTTGCTACAGTTACTTTTTATAGGTGGTTCCTAATGTGATATTATCAATTAAATCTATTCAGAAATGTATGTATTTTATATAATAAAATAAATGTAAAAATATAATATAATATAAATCATATTTAATTTCATAAAATATGTAAAAAGTCCACAATACTAATTTTTACTGTATTTATATTTATTTACATAATCTATTATTGTGATTTCATTATTATTTAGTTGGTTTATTTTATTTGATAAAAATTATATTATTTTTGGTTTCCTGGGTATGCGGAGTTTTTTGATGACATTGGATCTTCACCCGTACTGAAATTAAGGCCGGCGCCACATTGCGGTAATTTCCCCGTTGAGCCCAAACGGTTTTACCGCAGTTACCCTCTCAACGGCTATATTTAAATCGACTGAGCCATACTACAACAGTTACCGCAGTGTGGCGCCGGCCTTACGCTTCTTATCGAACGATTTTCTTATTTTGTTGAAATTAAATTCAATAATTTGAGTTGTTTTAAAATGCATTTTTTTCCATAAATATTGATAAAAAAATATCACTGTGTCAAAAATTGAATAAAGGTTCCTCATAAGTTTTTATGATAGCAGTTCAAAAATATTAAAGATACATAGGTACGATTATTTTTATATGCATTAAAAGTTCAAGTTTTGACCAAAATTCATCAAAATCTCGAATATTTGCAAATTATATTGTAGTTCAAATGTATAAAATGTTCAATTTTTATAGCTAAGGATTAAAAATTTAAAACAATGTTTTTCGTAAGTAGTTTATATTGTAACAAAAAAAACCTAAAAAATTTATTTACATGGTTGTTTTTCATAGATATTTTAAGTTCAAATTTGGAAAAAATTAGATATTTAAACGAAGAATAATAATTTCAGTTATTTTGTTGCAATTAAAAAATATTATTCGCGAGTACTTGAAACTTTTAAAGTATGTCTATATATTTTATACACACAATGAAAATTTCAAATGTAATGTTTTCGAAAAAAATTAATTAAATCCAGCTACTAGTGTCGGATCTCAGTCTCGGAAGACCAGTGTGCAACTACTAATATTGGAGGCCCCTTAAAAATTGCTATTTTAAAGTCATTTGATACTTGAATTGATTTTTTTTTTGTATTTGACAAAAGTGAAGGTGGGTTTAAAAAAGAAAACATTTCAGCTCGCTACCACTTGGTTTATGCTAAATAAGGTTAATACTGAGTTTATAACTACTTAAAATAAATGGGTGCTGGTAATTTCTTAAAATACTTCTTTCATTGGCCATTGTTTAATAATCTTAATAGTTCATTATTTTACAAAGTAAGAAAATCTAGGACATCAACCTGAAGCTGCTTAAACAAACTCATCTTTGAGACCATAGTGCATTGTGTTCATCGCACCCCACATAAATCCAGCACCGCCAGCTACTGTATTACTTATAGTAAAATAAATTTCTTTAAAAGCAATATCATAATAAATACTTCGTAATATCTATAGTCTGGCAGGCAGTGATCGCTAAGAATCGTTTTTCGTATACAATGATTTAAATCGTTGAATTCAAATCAACACATCCATTAGAAGCACAAACAGTTTTCTAAACGTCTAACACAATTTAAGCCACCTGGACGAAAATGTTTTATAGACATGTAGCCAGAATTTTAAAGCCTCTTTTGGGTCGAGGCAATGGTTTATATAATATATTTTTCATTCTCTTTAGACTCAAGTGTATAATATTATATTTTTGTAATTTAGTATTACCCACCATAACGTTTTGTAACAATAACACGTATTTAATTCTAATTTATTTTATTTTATTTTTGTTATCGAGGATCAAGATTCTATGTGCGAGTACTATAAAACAAATCTGGTGGGACTCTACACCTTTACAGATCCTCTCCTAGATTATCCTATCCTGATTATACATAATAATAAGATAATATTAAATAGAGTGTTATCCGATATTTGTAATTTTTTTTCAACTTTCCATGTCATCATTCCATGTGCATCATTCCCTTTTGTGCAACATAGTGAATCAACGAATTGACTGTAATTGTTGTTACTCTTGTAACAGTTGTTCTTCTCAATGTGTGCATCAAAAGATAACCATTAAAAAAAATTTTACAATTGTATCTACACTCTACGGATTACAGTGGAATATAACAACGAATCTGTGATCAAACGTCAAACCACTCGTAAAAGATAACGTAGTAAGCCAGTTACGAGTTAATTACATAAAATAATTTCTTAAAGAAAAATATTATCGAATTGATTATTTATAATAATCTCGGCTTTTTGTCATATTGGCCTTTTGGCCTTGTTGGTTAAAATACTCAGACAGTCAAACATTGCCCGTTTGGATTCGGTCAAATGTCTATACGTATACTACATTATTATACAGTTGGTCCAAAAGTCCCAATCATTTTTATGCCGGGTTGCGTCCGATTGATTGATTTAATGGAACAATCATGGGCCACTAAACCATGTTTAAGGGACCTTTAACTCACTATTGATTCATTAAATGTTTAGTGATCGTTCATGCAACCCGGCATTGGTATCTCAAATTGTGGAAAATCAATATATTTAAATGTAGTTTTTATATACATAGGTATATAAGTATGGAAATTCTTATTGAATGGCGTAAGTTAAAATTTTTGTTTTAAAATTTTCAAGATAGTCATTTTATTGATCATATTTTTTTAAAACAGTAAAATAAAAATATTAAAATTGAGTGAAAATTATCCGGGTTAAATACAGATTAAAAATAATTAATTTTGATTAAATTTTAAAAAAATTGTCATAATGTATGTAATATTATTAAAAATAACATTTATAGTTTTAAAATAATTTTAGGCCACGGCTTTTGTCCCATTTCGTAATTTTAGGTTCACTTATAATAATTAAGATATTTAAAAATAGGCTACCAATTTCATTGTACAATAAACGATAAGATGCAGCTTTTTTTATTGCTATTCATATTAAAACTTTGATTTATTAATGTATCTACTAGGTACTCATTTTGTCGGACTGAATAGATATTTTATTACTAGAATGTAAAACAATTAACTATTTTTGAATTATTATGAATTTTGATAGTCACAATAACGGTTATCAAAAATTAAGATTTTTTTAATTTCAACTGAAAGCTTCACTAATAATTAGACATTAACAGATTGTCAAAAAAAATTTGCATTCAAATCGAGATTGATTAAAGTATGTAATTCGTATTTTGCTGATTCTTATTCTTAGCAAATATTAAACCTAATTTGTTTTAACTTAACTTGACCAATTTGTATTCAATTTTAATATTAATATATTTGTTTGAACTGGTTTTAAAAATATGATAAAGTAAATGACTTTCTTGAAAAATTAAAAAACTTAATAAAATAGAATTTTATTTTGAAAATTATTAAATTTTTGAAAAAAAATTGAATTTCATGCCATTCAATTAGAATTTTTATATTTATTTCTGTAAAAAAAAAAAAACAGGATTTAAGTGTATTCATTTTCGACACGGAAATACTATGGATGATACTGGATTTTTGAGACTGTTTGTGTATATACTTAATTAATACATTTTCTCTATAGCTCTATACTATATCCTACATGGTTGTACAACTATGTAATAAACGTATAAAAAAATATTTTAGAGACTAAAGACTGCTGAGAATTTGTCTATTTGCACAATATTATGGTAGGTAATATTTTACAAAATAGTTAATCATAATAAATCAACGAATGAAGTTTAAAAATATAAGATAATCAACTTAATTAGCTGGCGTAGTAGTTTATAATTTCTTAATGAATAAGTATATTATCACTCGTAACCAGTAGCAATGCAATTAACCATAGATATACAATATAATATATTATATAATATGTCTATGCAATTAACCTCTTATACTCAATCTACACCACTAGTTAATACCCAATTGGAAATTTGGGCCACAGTGCAACATCAATACTACCGAATTATCTAAAGTTGCTCTACCGACGAACAATCCACAATTATACTGCGTAATGGTTTCAGATAGTCGGCCATTAACCATATTATACATATTGGTATAATCAAATCTCAGTAATTTTTAAGTATTTAAAAAAAATCAATTACATATTAATATTGGTTAGTGATGTACATGAGAAATATCCTTAACATTTTAGGTTCTGAACAGAGCGAATGTATTGATTTTATGATATTGGGTGTATGTGTTTTTTTATTTTTGTGTGTTTGTCATCACGTTTTAGGGCAGTAAAAGTGCTCCAATTTTCTTCACCAGCAACTTTTTGATATAGAAAAGTGAATCTAGTTGATACTTTAGAGGGTCGAGGGTCAAAAGTAAAAAAACTCAATAATTTTTAAACGCGTCGGAAAAAACAAAAAAAAAAATTAGTAAAAAACAAAAACTTTTTGGCAAAGCAAATTTTTGACAATATCGATTTTATCTTTTAGTGTAACAAAAGAAATAATAACCGTAAATATATGAAATTTTCACCTACTGTTTATATAAACATTTTATATACACCATATAGTGTTGAATATATTTTGACTCTTTTTGAGCTATTTATAGGCATAAGAAATTAACGATAATTTTATTTTATTATTGTCGATAAAAAATTTTTTGTTCGATCAAAATACTTGAAAATTTAATACAAGTTTTTCAAAACTTATTGTAAGTAAAAATTAAAAAAAAAGTTGAGCGTAAATCCACAATAGATTTTTTTATACGCGTCTAAAATTAGAATTTCGACAAAAACGTTAAAATCATAAAAATTTTCTTTTTTTTTTATTTAAAAATTCGTAAAAACTTTTCTGTTTAAACCTAAGATTTGAAAATTATTTTCATCACTACTATTGGTAATCACTAAATTTACATTAACTACTGAAGTAAATATGTACAAGTACCTACATTTTAAAAATCCACTATGTTTTGCATTTCATAACAATAATAGTACCCTAACACAAGGTTAAACTTTAAATCAAACTGTATGATTGTAGGAATCATATTATATTATTATTTACAGTCTTCATGTATAGGAGGTACCTATATTACACGGATATTATTGTCCAAGCTGTACGTGTTAGGTTAGGTTAGGTTAAACGTATGATTTACAGAAATATAAATAAAAAGGTCAACAAATGGATACCGCTTTGCTGTTCAGAGGATGTCTAGTGAGGTCACTGTAATAGATTTGTTAAATTTGAATTCAATGATATAAAATTATTGTATACGAAAAACAATTGCGAGAGAAAACATATTAATAATATAGTAGGTTAAATTAATTTTTGCGGAAAATATGACATTTTCGAATGTCATTCAGTGTATACAATATAATAATATACTTTAAAAATTCCAAGCACCCACAAAAAATATTTTTGAATTACAACGAAATAACTAGCATTGTTATTCTTCATTTAAATATTTAATTTCGTCCAAATTTGAACTTAAAATGTCTATGAAAATCAACCAAGTAAATATATTTTTTTGTTACACCATTAAATACTTACGAAAGACTTTGTTCTAAATTATCAATTCTCAGCTACAAATATTGAACATTTTATACATTTTTAACTACATAATAATTAGTAATTGTTTAATGATGAATTTTGGTCAAAATTTGATGTTTAAATGCTTATAAAAAAAAATTGTGAATGTGTATTTTTAATATTTTTGATTTGCTATTATAACAGCTTATCAGGAAACTTGTATTAAATTTTCAAGCATTTTGGCTATCGAAATTCATAGAAAAAAAATTTAAAAAATCCAAAAACTTATTATGCCTATAAATAGTTTAAGAAGAGACAAAATATATTGAAAATTTTATTGTGTATAGAAATTGGTTATATAAACATTTAGTTAAAATGTCAAATATGTACAATCATTTTTTTTTTTTTTTTTGATTTACGCCAAAGACAGGTTTTTTTATCAAAAACCCATTTTGCCAAAAAATTCCCATTTTTTCTTAATTTTTTTTTAGTTTTCCTGGCGCTTTTAAAAAATATTGGGAATTTTTAAAAATGACCTCTTAAAAGTACCAACTAGGTTCAATTTAACACCAGAAAATATACTGATAAAGTAATCAATTAATCTATAATCAATACATCTTAATTTTAAATTAACAATGAAAAATCCATGTCCATATTATGTATTGTTATTGTATAATGTTTATGTGTAGGTAGGTATGTAAAATATTGCGCCACATATCGTCAATATCTAATCGTGGTCAGAAACTACAAATTAAAAAAACTCGTTTATATATTTGTATACTTGTATAGTAAGTACCATATAGTTATTATACATTTTTTTGGAAATATTAGGATTAAATAATAGAATTGGTTATCAATTCTTTGTAAAAATGAACTTTCTAACCGTGTAATAAATTATTGAGAAGGTAACTAAATATGTATTAACAATAGATACTTATGGTGATTTATTGTAAGTGACAATTTGTTAAAAAAAATTGTCATTTTTTATTAAATATACAAATATATTAATGTATAGTATAATGTATCTTGCAAAATAATAAAAACAAATGTTTGAAAACAAAACACTTACTAGATTGATGAATGTTTAGAACTGTAAATTAAACATAATAACCACAATCTTGCATATATTGTATTAATTTTATTAAATTCAGTATCTGTTAATTAAAACTTATTTGTAGAACTAAAAATCGTTTATATGCTAAGTAAAATATATTGAGGTTAATAAAAATTTGAACAAAAACTATAATAGTATATTATAAGACGTCGATGACTAAAAAAATAACGGTTAAAATTATAAAAACGAAATGAAACACTAAACAATAACATAGACGTTAAAAAAATAATTAAGGTACTTACCTATAAAAATTCATCTTACTATAGACATCATAATATAATAGATTGTAGGTACATCAATCTCCGCTTTACATATTACACTACGTCAAATCGATAATAAAACAACAACCAAAAATCGCTATTAAAACAGTTTATTTTTTTTTTATTACTATTATCTTTTAATAAAGAATAATATGTCTAATAAGCAGAATAAATTATACTACTAAAATCGATCATCCAGTTTCATTCGTTATATCTAACGCCTATTTAATGTCCGCCGATCCAACGACAGTTTTAATATCAATAAAAATAGAATATTCGATTACAGCATCTCCAATTATTTCAATGCGAAAATAATAAATTATACGAGGCATCAATTGAGTACTTAATTAACTAACAATAATTTATTTCTTTATTTAAGTTATTTAAAATATAAAATTATATAATATATATATATATATTGATGCAGTATTATATTTTATCAAATATAAGATAATAAAATAAAATTCGGGGAATTTTCACTGTTATATATTAATAGTAGGGTTTGAATGTATCTCAATATATTAATTCATTATAATGTAGTCACTGTAATGGTTGAGTTAAATACTTAAATTAAAATTTAAAGATGAAACATTGTATATGATGAAAAACGGTTCTAAGCAAAGACTGTAACTTTTTGGTAACCAAGGTTACAAACAATAATTTGAATAATAATATTACGATATTTTAAAAAATGTTTGTATTTTTTTTTAGATTTTCTTGATTATTTTAAAAATAACAGTCCGACTTTTATTTCAAAACTACCACAAGTACCAACTAGATTCAATTTTTTTTAAGAAACCTCTATAAAAATTTACGGTTCGAGCATTTTTTCCATTATAAAAAGTGTCTTTAGTCACAAAAATAAAATACACACATCAAAATCAATACAAGTCATTCATTACTATAGTTTATAACTGTTATTAGGAAATTAAGACACATAGAGGATTGACCTGGCCACGATAGAATGTCAAAGATCCCAAATTAGGCTATTAGTCGTATTATAAATTCCTGGGTCCATATCTTTTGACCATTATATATAAAGCACAATTATAAAAATTTACTATTACTAATAAAAAATAAACTAAATAATTTTACGATAGAATAATATCTCGGTTATTCACGTCATTTATCAGTTGCCTATTACTATAATATAAGAGTGATAAACAACCGTAGCATTTCTAACTTTATGTTGTGCCGCAATTTCACAACAATTCATCTACTGTATTAAAAATATCAGATACTTCAGTAATCCGTATGAGTGATTTTAATAAAATATTACTTGATAGTTAATCACTAAAATTGTATTATACATGAAATAAAATTAATAATGTTTTAAAAGAAAGAAATATTAGCATGTAAAATAATGATTTAACTAAAACTACAAGTGATTCCAAAACATAGTAGTATGATTTGGCTCCCTGAACCCAAGGCAAAAATAATGTTCGCACGAGTCTTTAGTACCTAGATTGATCTTAGATACTAATATATAATATAATAATATTTAAAAATTAATATCGCCCCTTGTATTATATTTATATTGTATTATTTTAAAAACATACTGTATTACTAATGATTGAATATTTATTCATTTCATTTTTATACAATTTAAATTATGGTGAATTGCGTGGTGCTAATTTAGAAATGAGAAGTAATAATAATAAAATTTAAATTTTTAATTAAGTAAGTAATGATAACTATTTTAATTTACATGGAACGCTCAAAATATTATTGAGATCACAATTCCCATTACCATTTTCAGTAATTTTTAGCAACATATATATAGATACACATATTATATAACACGTGTTTACATAAAAATACTTAATGTGGTCGTAGGACATTCGTAGGTATGCATAATTTTGCAGACCTGTTTACAACTATTTGGGAATCCATGAATGTTATTTATTGCCTTACTGGTTCGTGAAGTATCAAATCTCATTTTATTACCTTGTGTTTGCAGTAATAACCACATTTTACACTTTGTATAGTTGCATAGGTCCTGTTGATTTTAGGAAGAATTCGCCATTTTATGTAATATAATAAATAACCATACGGATTGATTGCACTTAAATATAAAAAAAAAAATTGCTCATAAAATAAAAGTATTGTTTCTTAAAGATTTTTTTTTTATCAGGAGACCCAACACAAATTTTACGAAACAGGTTATAAATATCATTGTAATTTAATAATCACCTAAAGTTAAAAAATAGAATAATTACAAAGTTACAGTCGGTATGACTAGGATGGTCCCCTCTTAGCGTTTTTACTTTTTGCACCTCTTGGTTAAAATCAAAAATGTCATGCGACTCTTGTATAAAATATATTAACATATATAATAATATGTACCGATATAAATATGTAATATATTGAGATTGTGGATGTACCTTGTACGAGTTTATCTATAAGGAGAATTAAAATATACATCAGGTGGACTATGCCCCAAAACATATTCAGTGTCCAGCTATATTATATAGTAAATAGGTATAGAAAGAGAATTATCTAATAAGATTATTAATGGTGATATTTTATAAAAATGTGCATCCAAATATCGGCGTATTATATTGCAGTTATAATAACATTACATAATATGACAAAAAACGATTGAAATTTATAAATATAATTAAAACAGAAAACGGTTAACAAAAATAATTAAATATCACATAACATAACATAAAACGAAATATATAGAATGTCATGAAACGAAAAATAACACAAAATAAAATAATTTAAGATTTACTTACTTAAAAGTTATAATATTGGTTTCGTATAAATATTTAGTCCACGTAATTAATTTTTGTCTTAGCAATCAATCCATGAATTTGTTAACTCTGTATCTGGGCCATTATCCCCGCATTATTTTTAACGATAAAACGATAAACTCAAAAGTTGTATAACGTTTAGATTGTAAATAACGTAAAACGAATTTTTTTTTCAAATGCTTGTCCTGGTTATAAAATATATATTATACTTAATATTTTATTTTTAATGACAAAGGGGAAGGGAGAAAATTACTCTATACTTCATTTTTAATTTTTATTTTTAAGGACTTCCTAGTATCCCTACAGTAACTACTAAACTCAAGTGACGGATATTAAGAAGGTGCACAATTATACCTCATGATGAATTCTGAACTCTGATTTTCCTGGACTCTAGCTCCTGTAAATATTAAATTCTAGTTTCCCCCACGAAATTTACACTCCGATAAACAGGGTGATTTAAAATTTATGTCGCAGCCATTTTATTATATAAATTTTCAAATTACAAAAAAATCGTATGATACGAAAATTTTTTGATTTAGAAATTAAAATGGGAACCTATACTTTTTTTGCAATTATAATATGAAGTCATCTTTTTAATACATTTCAGTACTCGGAGAACATTAATTAATGCAAAACTCTATGCTTGAGATATTTAAAGTTTTTATAAATTCCTAAAGTTGACCGCTTAAAACCCCCGTAAAATATTGTAAAAGTTATAAAATATACAAATGATTTTAGATGTTCCCAAATCAAAAAACGTTTGTATCATACATTTTACTCTATTTCGAATCAATATTGCGTGATCGTAACATAAATTTTAAATCACTTTGTAGTAGTTAATATAATGTATGGAGTAGTGACCAACTGTTGAAACTATCTCTGATTAATATTTAAAGACGGATAGACGAATGACCATATCCACCACAGTAATAGTAATAATAATAATATAGTTAATAATAAGCAAAATGCATCGATGAGCTCACTCTAGTGGTTTTAGCCTCAACCAAAATTATCAAATTATTTAAAAATATGTTCTCTTAGTCGTATTAATTTTTTTTTTTTTTTTTTTTGATACCGTATTTTTGACAATTTAATTAACAGGTATAAAATAAATCAGACGTAGGTATGCACACCATTATAATATATCGAACGTATCGGCCATTTCTGAATGTCCATTTCATGAATGTCCATTTCATGAATGGACGTAAAAGCCAAATTGGTGGATAAGTCCTGTTTAACTGCGGTTTGAATCAACGATAAGTCCCAATCGCCATTAAAAAATAGCAGTTGGTGAAATTAAATGCGCGCACAAAATGCTGCTGTCACGTGATTACTAGCGTATCTCACAAAAATTAATATCAAATAAGAGTTTATTATGTTTGTCAAAAAAACGTAAAACAGTGTTTACACAATTGCATTAACTTTTTTTCGAAACAATAGATAACTATTATTATTATTTTAAATAATACATTTTTATTATTTATTTAATTTAATTTTTTTATTTTTATTGTTTTAGACTTTCATTTGTAATTGCATTACAGATATTAAATTATTTTAAAGCTCATCGGCTTATCTTAGGTTCATTTTGTCTATAATTTGTTGTTCACTAAATTCGTCTATTTTCGATTTTATTACTTTTTATTTACATTTTTTTTTTTTTTTATATAATATATTGTTTACTTATTTACGTTTTTCCGCAAAAAAACATATTTAGAAGACAGATATAATATACAAAAAAAGAACTCGCCGCACTTATGGTTATAATTTATAATAAACATTTTCGATATATTTTTTGATAGACTTTTGACACGATTTTGTTCCAAGCATCATAAACTTTATATAATGGAACATTTGATTTGTCGTTAAAACTACAACATTTAACAACAAGAACAACGTCTAGGCATTTTAAAAATTGTACCAAAATAATGTAGTTCTTCAATAGCATAAAAATTTAAAATTCATAATGTCCGTGATCTAATGTTCAAAATAGTACAACATTGTACAAATCTAATTATACAAATTAGTTACGTCATTTGTTATTGGGAGCGCTTTTACCACTACTTGTACTTCTTATTGATGGGCGAGTGGCGGTGGTGTCGAATCATTTGAGGACCGCTCCTCTACTACCCCCTCCCCCACCCGGCAAGGTCGATGCCAGTCCAGTATGTCTTAGTCCGCGGTACCAACTAAAATATATATATATATATTGTAATTTAGTCACAGTTAAATTCGAGATAAGGACTCGTCGATCAATGTTATAGCGATATTACGACCAAACGGACAACAGTAAAGACCGGCACGAGGTTCGGCGCAATACCGTAACAATAATATTGATAATCGGTGATAAAACAAAAATATGTTCTGTGCGACGGTATAAAACCGGGCGCTGTGTTTAGTACGTCCCACGCGCACAGACGGGAACACGGTAAGTAATAATATTACTGTGGAGAGCCGTAACCTGTTCGCGACAAGCTACGACGGGTTCACTGCAAAGCACCACAACCGCAGGTAGAGTACACTGGTGGGTACCGCGACCTAACCGGGCGCTTGATACCCGGTAACGCCATCGCGTGCAACACGATTTACGGCCAAGGTAATATTATACGGCCGCGCATGACTACAAACGTCTGCGCGGCGGACGCGCAGTCGCATCATCATCGGTCCCACGACCGGACGCAGCGGTTTCCTATCACCCGACGGCCGGACGACGGCGGCGGGCTCATCCGCGTAGTTTTTTTACGATAATATATATATTATTATTATTATTATTATTATTATTATTATTGTCGTTGCAGTGTTGTGCGCGCGTCCGTTCACTCCGAAACCGCCAATCGCCTGGGGTCGCCACGACCGCCATTCGCTGCGCGTTCCTCTTGCAGCTTCGAGTCCTACTTTGTCCACCGCTGTTGCTGTAAGTACATAAACACGTAGTGTATTTATCTTAGTTTTGATTTTCCGCGACTTGGCTCCACTCGGATCGCGCAACACCCCGGTGTTACACAATTGGCGAATAGGCCGTTTTTTGGCGTACCGGGAAATTTTAAAAAAGGACCCCTCTACACGAACAAAAAAAGTCGCTTGCAGGTACATTATTATATGAAATAACATAACAAATTTTTAAAAAACCTGTACTTTATTTTAAAATAATGACATTTTACCAAATACTGGGCTCTTAGTTCCTAAGCCGTTAATGATTTCTTCAGAATCGATTTTGTTGAGAATATCTTTCTCGGCATTCATTAACAACAGGCTTTCTAATACATTTTGACCTATAGTATTTCTTAAATCATATTTGACAAATTTTGTTATTTAGAACGCGTACGTTCGCATTCTACTTGAATAATGGATAAAGTAAGCATTCGTTTATACGCAAAGTGGAGGCCACGATATGCATTTGTGTATAAATTATATTTTGCCAACACTTCAAAACAGCATTTAACACAATACTTGGCCGGACTCGGGCCGATTAGAATTTTTTTTTTGTAAAATATCACAGATATAAGATTATAGATTAGACTGTTTGGCCTATTATATTGTAGTATTTTATATTTATGGTTTCTATTGTACCAAACGATAAAAAGAGGCAAAGGGCCCCATCGTCCGAATACGGTGTGGAGCCCACCGGGAAATGCCCATGTGTTACACTGTATACATCGAGGAGTGCGGGACACCGTGATAGATAATAAAGAAATCGGATAGACCACGCTGATGACCAAATGTCATAAATTTGACGACAGGTGTGATAAGAAGACCTCAATCGCCTCTCCTCAAACCGTGATTTGTCCCGTGCGTGCTTAGACTTCCCCTCCGAGGTCGCTGCTCAATTAATGTAATCCATTAAATGCATTTAATGTGGCCTATCCGTTCATTTGTTATCTATTACGAGTACCTATACCTACTGTCAGTGGTGTCCAACCCTATGGACTAGGTATAGCAATCGCTATACGTTGAAAATGAGGGGAGAAAAATATTTAATAACAGTTGGGAAAAATACTTATATAGATCATTTTTATGATTAAATTCGGTCACTCAGTCTTAACTTAAACCATTTCCGACTATGAAAATATCTATTTCTCGGTATATTGAAAGAGACCTTTACATTTTTAGTTTTATTAACGTAAAATTGTGTCTTGTTACATTTGAAAAATATGTCTTTGACACCACTGCCACTATAATCCGTTGATCTTCCAACGATATAACATGCCTTTAAGTACCTATGTGTGAAAATTTAAAATGTGTAGTAGATCTGAGATTTTTCACTGCAGGAATGTCTCGCTTATCGTTTACAAAGTCGCGATCACACACGGGGGAGTGGGGTGAGAGTGTCATATCCCCTTTTTGGCTTATACGTGTCATATAAAATATGTGATTCAGCAATAAAAGTATACTTACCGTGGTCTGAAAATAGTCGAAAATTCATACCACCCCTTTCAAAAAGCTGAGCACGTTACTGGTTGTTTACACTGTGTACGCAAACTAACCTAAAATAATCTTATTTACCTCTTACATAATACATATAGATACTATAGATATTACTCGATGAATTTTGTCTGTCAAAGATGATGTTTTTTTATTGGGCGTGGTCGAAACGGCATACCCCTCCTCACGAACAACGGTACTCAAAAACACTCTGATCAGGGAAAAGTTGAAATAATACGTCTCTCCACTCCCATCATTCTCGGTAAGAAGGCAATGATCCTCTTTCTACGATGTGGATAATCGTAAAATTATTTCATTGCTGTATGCAATGCCTTCGTTAATATTCAGTACTGATTGATTTTAGTTTACGACCGCGAAAACGTATACATCTCAGAGTTTCGAATTTCGATAGACTGACACGCTATAAGTTCTGCCTATTATAATATTAAAATTTTAAATATAGTTGTGTTACGCAAGCTTACGCCTACATCGTCTGCAGTGTCAGTCGGTAATACTGGTATAATACAAGGTGTCCACGAAGGTCTGACATATGGAATAACTTTTGTCGTATTTAATATTCAATTTCTTTCTTCTTTTTTTTTTTTGTTTAACTTATAATAGACGCTTGAGCTACATGTATAATATAAAAAAAATATTTTTATTTTTTAATAGTGAAAATTAAAAATTTAAGATTTGATAAAATTTTTTTTGAAAAATGTAAAATAACTAATTTGTAATTATGATTTTTAGAAAAATTTTGATGGTGAAAATATTCGTTAAAGTGCAATTGTTTGTTTTCTACATTTTTTTCAAGTTTTCAGAAATTCTTAGAAAAATAAATCGATAATAGTTATTGTAACTAGTTATCGGTAATAACTGATGATAATGGTTTATTTTATTATAATAAAGGAAAAACTAATTTAAATTTCCAAAAACTTAAAAAATTATAGAAAATAAACGATTGCACTTTAAGAGATATTTTCACCATCAAAATTTTTCTAAAAATCATATTTACAAATTGGCTATTTTACATTTTTCAAAAAAAATTTTTATTTTCACCATTAAAAATAAAAATATTTTTTTAATATTATATATGTAACGCAAGCGTCTATAAATTAAACAAAAAAAATTGAATATTGAATACAACAAAAGTTATTCCATATGTCAGATCTTCGTGGGACATTCTGTATAATGAAATGTGTGGTCGAAGTTCAACCGATAATCAAACCGATCAACAATAGGTAATAGGTGTTAATAACGATAATATTTTAAGCTCGTGTCATGTATCTATTAATGAATTCAGTACACATACTATTTGGTAAACCTCTAATAATATCAACACAATTTTTTTTCATAATTGCGCTACTGCAGTCATATACAATAATACAATAAATACTCATTACTAATGTTAAATAGGTTTATATTCTTCACAATTAATATTGAAGTTCTTATAGATCGTTACGTGCAACGTCCCCGGTTCGAATTTCAGTCATAGACAGTTTTCTCTTTCGGGGCAGAAAGGCTACGGGAAACCACCACATACAAAATTCCGTAGTATTTGTACTCCAATAATATTTATTTCAATAAAAATATATAACTACAGCCAACCAGATTTAAGACAAGATAATAATACCAATAAATAGATCGCTCAATCAGAATTATTTAGCTTATTATTACATATTACACAATAAATCTGGTGTTTTTTCAATTCGAATGCCGAAAAAGAGTACTTAGTTGGTATAGCTATGTTATAACTAAAAATATAGTAAAAATTGATTGAGAGCCCTGCTCGTGTGTTATTATTGAAGAGCAATATTTAGACAATATGCAATTTCGTCACCACCGCCTATGGCAATTGTGTTGATTGTTAATGATAATGTGAGTGTGGTTGTATATGGTAACCTGGTTATCTGCGCACTCGCCGCACATGTCAACCGCACCGCCGAGATTTTACTCAAAACACATTTTAAAGGAAAAACTTTCAGGCTTCGTAGAGTGGTCTGATTTAATTCCTTTTTTTTTTTTGTTAGAAAGAAGATCATTTTTTACAAGGAGGATTGGACTTAGGATTTTTGATTTTGTACCTTAAATAATAAAAAAACAAAAACAAAAGCTTGTGAAAATTGGTCATATTTAAACTCATATTATATGGTTAAGAAATGGAATTTTAAAAAAACATGTCTAATGCACTCTGTAAGAAATATTTATTTTTTATCAAAAAAAAAAAAAAATAATAATAATAATAATTATTATTATTATTATCGAAATCGGATCACTCATCGAGGCATGAGAGTTTTTCCTATAAGGTATGTTTTTGAGAAAAAAACAGATTACGTGCTGGCCCCTTAATAAAATTAGTATAAAGCGAATGTAACCTATTTTAGGAGGGCGAGTCGCGGGACTTTTGAAACACTTAAACACACATTACGCACTTAATAAAATCAACTATAGTTACTATAAACAACCAATATATTTATTAAATAAATATCACGCACGTAAATAACTACGTGGCACAGAAGATAATAATAAATATATTATTTTAAATTTACAGTTCAATAACGGCAAGTATAATAGTTAATATGCTAAGTCATGAAAGTTAATTTGAATAATCTCGTTAAAAATACAGCAATATAAATCAAGAACATCTATAATCATTTAAATCATTACCATTAGTAGATAAAAAAAGGCCAAAAGGATATTTCGATGTGTTCAAATTAACTTGTTGCATCATTAATAGTTAAACAATCTACCATCTGTTATAGAACTGATTAATGAAAATATGGGAAAAATCGACGAATTATAATGAATTATAATTATATTTTATATTCGATAACAGTACTTAATTATTTAATACTTGCATAGTATAAACCGATAATTATATTATATTATAATCTTGGTGATTATGGTTTTTTTGTTTTTGTTTAAAATTAATAGTTCAGGTATATCATTAAGACTAAAATATATTTTTGGTCTCCACGGTTTATATAAAATATTTATAAATTAGTTTCACTGCCAGCTATTGTGCTATACAAGTATGAATACCTACATTCATCTTTATCAATGACCACTATTTAAAATTATAACAATATTATAACAACTCAGAATAAATATTATGAAATATAGTTAGTAATACACATAATACGTAGTAATGTTATATCTAAAATGTATGCTACGTTACATAGTAATAATATTAAGAACCGGATTTTTATGCAAATGCACATTTTTCTACAATTCACCTAGAATTATTTTGATTGACGTTTTGTTATGTTTAGATTCTATGCTTAATTTTTTTATTTACATATTTTTGCATATTTGAGTAAATGACTATAAATGGCCTATTTCTATATAATTGCATAAAAGCATAAAAGTTGCATTTTTCATAAATAATGAATGAATTTTTTTTTATTTTTTGCTTTGATTCAAAACATATTTTTTTTTAAAGTTTTTCAAAATATAAAATTTATGTTACGCGACAATTGCAGAAATTTCAATTTGAAAAAATCTAAAATCACATTTTGTAAATTTATGTTGGTACTTGTTCCAAAATTAATATTACATTTTCCGTTATTAATTTCGCATTTATTTAATTGAACTCTAGGTGTAATAGTTTGTACACATTTGTAAGCATAAGTAGACTGATATATAAATTGTATTTTTTTCTACATAATATATTTTGTAATTTTTTTAATATGTTTAGTTTTTTTAGCACACAATAAAAAATTTTTTTGTATATTTTTTGCATTTTTTGAATTTTTGAGTGCATAAATATGTGCATATTTATCAGTCATTTTTGTATAAAAAGACTGGTCTTACTAATAATAGTAAAAAGAATTATTTTTTCTAAAGTATACTTCACCGTACTTATTCTTTCAGTTATTACTAAAAATTATTTTTTTCCTGTTGTGGCATACGAAAAAAAAACATTAAATTTTGTGAACAAATATAATTATATTTGTATTAGTGAGGACTTGTTATAGGAAATTCGATTTCAACATACTATCCTTTGGGAACGTAGATAGTTAAAATTAGTAAAAATATTATTTTATATATTATATGCAGGTATAACCACATCGTGTTGATTTACAAAATTCTGATTTATGGATGTATAGTAATATTTCGAGAAATATCGATAAATTCAATAGAGAATGTCAATTCGTCGCTATAAAATACTAGAACAAACAATCGAAATATATTCAAATATTCCCGCAACTTCATAAAAAGATATTCGAGAAGACTTGTAAATATGTAATGATTATTCAATTATTGTGTCAGACAATATTATTTTTCCTTTTAACTTGGATACTATTATCCATAATACATATTATAATTAAATTTGTTGAGTCAATAATTCCGTTTGTTTTGTCATCCAAGATTCGAGAGACTTAATTAATTGCATCATTATTATTTCACATACACCATATTATTATGTAATTAAAGTAGTAAAATAATCTAGAAAAAAACACATTTAAAAAATAACTAAACCGGATAAAAATCCTATACCTTATTTAGTAAACTATACCGTATCTGTTAAAATATTCTTCATCTTAATAGTAAGACCACACTCAACTAACGCTTAATCTACTGCAAGTATGAGATGCAGCAACCCAAACAAAAGTTAATGAACAACAAATTCTTCAAAAGAAATTCCTAAGAATGTCTTTAAAAGCCTCGTAGCTTATGTGTAATTACTCAACGACATAAAATATTATAAATACCACACATTTTAATCTGGATTAACAACCAATTCAAAATGTAAAAAAAAACTAAACTTAATTGAAAGAATTTATTCCACTACATATTAAACAAAATCCAGTCACTGAAGTAGATTAAAACCACGTTTACCTCGAGACAGCCTATCGAATTCTGAAATCGAACAGGATTGATTACCACCGTAATATATACTAATTATATTTTTAAAAAAAGAATTACCTACACTATTGCTCTTATACTTGCTATAGTAGCTTATAATAAAGTGTATAATAAAACTAAAAACATTACATCATAACATAATATTAAAAATTAGGCTCTCACATATCGGGTGGTCTGTTAACGTATAACACTCATTATTTCAAATACTAATAACGTTATTTCAATTTTTTTTTTGCATAATTTTAAGTCGTTAGAAATAAAAACTTTTGTCAACAAATTATGTAATATTATTGTTCTGAAAAAATGAATATCTTACGTTTAATTGTATCACTCATATATGTGTAGTTAGTCTATATACATTTGTATTTACGATTGTAATTATAAATATTTAAATGTTATACACCAATTATATCTATAATATCATTAATACATTTTCATAACCATAAACATATCATTTAGTATAATTGAACAACATTAAAAAAAAAAAAAAAATAATATAGATTTTTATAATACATTTAAATAATTATTATTACTTTTTTATTGATAAATAAACTTAATATAAATCTACTACTACCACTAAAAAATAATGTACACTTTTGCTTCCTTTTTTTTTTTTTATTATCTACGCATTGTAAATCGTAATATCAATCATTTTCACCGTACAAATACCTTTTAACTGTCATAAACCAATAATCACTGTTGTTGCGGCATCAATATAAATAAATGAAAAAAAAATTTTCTATACTTTACCTAGTGATTACATTTAAAGAGTATAGACTATACCTTTACTTAGGCACCACTAAATAATAATACTAACGCATTAGTAATTCATTTTTATGTATGATATAAAGTAGGGGTGGATCCAGTCCAAGATACACTATGGTTGTTCTATATTTATGTTTAAGGAAATGGGAAACATTTAAAAAAACATACTGATTTATAAATATGTTAAGTTTAAGATTGAAAATTGTTATAGATTATACATAATATTTTGTAGGCTAATTCTACTGTTACTATACTTTTACTTGCAAAAATCATGTACATTTCACCGGTACTAATTGTGTGCATGTAAAAACAACGTTAGATCTACAAACATTACATTCGATCAATTTAATTTTAATTTTTAATTTTATGTTAAAACCAAATTTGATTATAATGACACACATTCTCCTACACAGTTTAAGGTTAGGATTAATAACACAATGCGTTCAAAATAATATATCATATAATATGTATATTATGGTCTATACATATAGACCATAATATTTATTGCTAAATGATTTTTTGATTATTATTGTGTGGATTATGATAATAGTAATACATTTGTTAAATGTACGTTAAGCGTATAAATCGTAATTCAAAATTGTACCAACTATATCTTAGCATAGTTAGTAAATGGAGTTTTAATTAATTTATTTTTTATTGTAAGTATATATAATATAACTGTACGTACAAAATCTGGATTAGGAATTTGTGACCCCCTGATTTTTGGATCCACCGCAGATATACAGATAGCAAATATCAGATCTTTTTTTTTCAAATTAATTAAAATAAGTTATTTACGGGGTCAAACAAGGTGAGATACTTTGTATAATTTGTCCCACGCATGAACCTCACGCATCTAAGACGAGATTTCAAATGTCTTGAAATATATTCTCTAATAGTTTTAAAATTGTGTATTTCTGACATTCATAACAGTTTAAAGGTATTCCAATATTTTAAATCGTTATTAATTAATTGAAAATATTAAATTTAAACAACACATATATTGTATTATATTATAATATTGCATCGTATAATATTCCTAAGGAATAAATAGTTATTGTAATTATTATACATATCGTAATCAAAATTCAAAGCACTAAAATACAGATGTCGGATTTTTTATATCACTATAATTGATTTATATTATAATAAGTACCTAATAAAAATATGCCTATGGCTATTATTCAAACATTAAATGCATAAATTAATTTGTTAATTTTGATTAGTTATAATCAAATTATTTGTATCAAACATTAATTAGTTATCAATATCAGTACAGTCTACATTAAATGAACTACTGTACGTGCTGTATCTATAGTATTTAAAATACCATATAAATAATGTGGAAATAAATGGTGACGTCAGCTTGTGAATGTCATGTCAACCTAGAAAATAATATAAAACTCTACATTAATTTATGCTGCATTTTCCGTTTATTTATTTTTTATAAAATAAGTGTTTTTTTATCGTTGATTGCTGAATTATATTGAATGATTAATGTATTTGTTTAATGTTTTCAAAAACCAATCAACATCGGCTATCTGATAAAATATTTACATAAATTAAAAGTTTTCTGACTGAAAAGGCATTATAGAATCTACCAGAACCTACATGCTATCCATGATAATTTTTTTATCCTACTGTCATGTCGATAAATCAAATATCACCTTATTAAGAAATAAATCGATTGAGCCAACTTAGCGCTCATTAAAAATTATGCACATATACAAACAGATATTAACAACCTATCGTATTAAAACATTTCAATTAAGTGTTGATTTATAAATTGTAACACATTTCGTAAGATAAGTCATAAGAAACAGAAATAAGCTAAAAAAGTAAAATCATTTTTCGTGTTTTTATTCTAGGTACATAATTATTTATTTATCAAATTTATAACCGACAAAGCTTGGTTTTTTTTTCAACTGATAGATAAAAAGCCGAGGCCGAACTTGTACTAACCTAATAAAACTCATGATTTATAATATATCAGCGTGCAGTGTCTGTGCAGTGCATGTCAGATATAGATTTCCACAACAACGGCTGCAGTGATTAACATCGTATACATCTTATTTTATTTTATTATAAGGCGTGGAACGTAACCGACATCACCAACGATAACAACAACAACAACAACAACAACAACAACAACAGTAATATCGAAAGGGACACGCGGCGATGAACGGAGACGCGAACAACGACGTTCCGGCGGCCGCGTCGACGAAGACGGATCGTCTGATTGCGGAACAGCCGGACATCGACCGCCACGAAAAGGAACCGCTGCACCGGTTGGTGATACGGAACTTGACCGTCGAGATGATGCTGTTCCCGTACATGATAGCGTCCATACTGGTGATACTGGCCAACCAGAACCTCAACATCCAGAAGGCGTGCCGGGTGGACCTGAACCTGGGCACGGACGTGTGCGACGACCTGGAGAACAAGGACAAGAACAGCAGTCTACTCACCGACAGCGAGATCATCGTGCAGAAGCTGGTCGCGGACATGCTCATCTGGCAGACGATACTGCAGAACAGCGTGCCCGCCGTGTTCGTCCTGTTTCTGGGCTCGTGGAGCGACCGGCACCGCTTGCGGCGGCCGTGCATGCTGCTGCCCGTCTACGGCGAGCTGATCCGGAACCTGGGCCTGCTGGTGTGCGTATACTTCTTCGACCAGCTGCCCATGAACATCACGGGCCTGTGGCAGTCGCTGCCGATCGCCGTCACGGGCTACTGGACGGTCATGTACATGGCGGTGTTCTCGTACGTGGGCGACCACAGCACGGTAAGCGGAACCGGCTTTTCGGATAGCATTTTCCATAGAAAATGATCGCGTGCACGAGTATAACAGTCAGTCGGCCAGATATTTAATATTAATAAAAGCCCAGAGCAAAGGTTTCCTGTGCACTGCGCTGTCGCGCGTTTTTCCCGGTTGATCTCGCATTCTTATTGCAGTAGGTGCCCCCCCGAATAGACATCAACAAAATGCGATTTACGACGTGCCTATACAGTTCATAATCGAGCGTCTGTTTTAGGCTTTCAGTGCGTATTTCCGATTCGGGCATAGATATTTTGACGGTTTGTCGAAAATCGCGTTGAACTGTAACGAACAACTTTTCAAAACAAATTAAATGTTCGTTTTTATATTGACGAGTAAGTCACTGTAATGTATGTGTGTATTACATTTTTATCCAATGATCGATCATCGCATACGATAAATGATTCTGAGCGAATGCGGTCTGCCAGCCTATATTACTAAGTGCAATATTGCACGACACATTTATATTAAATAAGTAATTTATTTTAGTCTTAATAACGCAGTAGGTTGAATTAGTTTTTGCCTAAAACTTTACATTTGAATGTAATTGTGAAACTTGCCATTGTGTGCGAAAATATAATAGTATACGTTAAAAATTTCAAGTATCCGCGAATAATATTTTTAAATTTTAACAAAATAACTAAAATATCTAATTTAATCAAAGTTCTAACTTTAAATTTTATAAAAACGGGCATGACTATGTATTTTTGATATTTTTAAATAGATAAATAACGAACTTATTTTAACCTTGTACTGCATTTTCAAGCCGTCTGATCCAGCGAAAAAAAAGTTGAAAATTGAA
This sequence comes from Pentalonia nigronervosa, assembly GCA_014851325.1. Lineage (NCBI taxonomy): Eukaryota > Metazoa > Arthropoda > Insecta > Hemiptera > Aphididae > Pentalonia > Pentalonia nigronervosa. Next base: position 7,794 of record JACXSJ010002111.1, on the reverse strand, counting down.
AACTTTTTTAAATAGCTTAAATAGTGTCATAATATTTCTAAAATTGTATCGTGTATAGAAAATACTAATATAAACATTTTTTGAAAATTTAGAATATTTAAGGTTATTTGTTTTTGAGTTCCATAAAAAAAACAAAATCGATTTGTTGAATACCTACAATAAAAATTTCTGTTTTTCTTAGTTATTTTATAAGTTTAGGAATTTTTCATTTTTGACCCTACAAAGTACAAATAAGATCTAATTTTCTACCTAACAATACTACAAAATTGAAAATCGGTGCATTTATACTGCCCTGAAAGATTATAGATATTGCCAAAAATCAGTTGACTATTAGACGACTAATAAAAAACATCTATGACTCAATCAAAAATCTGTGTCGAAATGGTTTAAACTTTCAAATGCTTCTACTGAAGAAATTGTTAAATATCACTTACCACATTCGTGCATTAGACCATCGATATATTAAATAGTTAATTTATATACTTAGTATATACCTTATACTCGTGTATAAGTATAATATGTATAACTACATTTTTGTTGAGTAATTAAAATAAACTTACCTACTTCAGAGTTCAGATAGTCATATATTAAACCAACGAACATTTTATTTTTCAAATCTACTTAAGACAATCATATTTTATTATTATCAATAGTTATTTGAATTATAGTATCTTCTCTGATGTCATTACACAAGTTACTCATCAAATTGCTTAATTTTTAAAACTTAACATAATAAAATTATTTGACGCTATTAACTATACCAGTGCCAACACTGTACGAACTTTAACCTATTGCACAACTTTCATAATATTGCCAACTATTGGTACTGTAGGTGTAATGATCATCATAATTTTTTTTTAAGTTGATTGTACATTTTCTTTGAGAGATTATTTAAGAATTCTCTAGTTTAATTATTAATTACTTAATAAAAATAAAATATAAAATATTTTAATCAATGGCTATTATTTAATGTATATGTTTGTTTCGTAATTAAATTTCATTATCATAGAAAATCACTTAAGTCTCAAATAATAATTTTTGATAACAGTTAATTAATACAGCATCGTTTAGTTTAATTAACTAAAGTAAGTAAAATATAATATTATAATTAGATTATATACTAAAATTGTTAAAATACATAAAATATAAATGTGTTGTAGTCCCTTATTAAGAAGTTTATTAACTAAAATATTGATTAATTCATTCATTTAACGTAACTTTTTGCTAGATAAATACAAAAAGTTTTATTTAGTAAACATAATATTATTCTTAGATGAACCATAAAATTATTTCAAACAGCATTAGATAACTAACTTAACTATAACTTATAGTAAATGCGATAATATGTATTATTACTTATTAGTATAATACTGTCTAGTATTTATTTAATATTATAATCATCGATTCTATACAAATAGTTTTTCCATTATCTTATCATTAATTCCTTGAAGAAATACGTAAATTTTTTGGCTTACGAAATTATTTTTTTAACTGTGTGAACGGCGTATTATTTTTTAGAGATAGAAATGTAGTTATTTTTTTTTTTACATTCCTTCGACATTTTTCAACTGATATTGCAGAATTTTTAAATTGAAATTGAAAAAATCAGTCGATAATTTTAAATGATATCATTTTCTCCCTTTTAAAAATAATTTTGATATTGACTGTTTTAAACTAATTTATATCCTGTTCTACTGTTCTGCTTGATAATTTATTATATAGGTTCAGATTTATTTTTATATCCACCTATATTATCGTTTGAAATAATACTCATATTAGTTGTCATTACAAATATCTTCATCGACCCACGAAAACAATTAAATAATATGTATGAATTAAAAAAAAAAACAATTTCCTTTTCTTACAATTATCACTTATCAGTTATGTTAGCACAATGTGTATGATCGTTCAAAGAGTGATTACTATCTTTGAAAAATAAATTATGAAGACTATATCTGAGGGTAAATAAATGCAGATGTCCCTATTGTTCTTATAAGAACTACTAATTAATAAAAAAAACTTATATAATTACAATTTATGTACATTAATATATCTCTTTTTTACATATAGGAACAAAATAAAACCTTAAGAGTTGGTCTAGTAAACGCGACAATGGCCTTATGTCTTCCTATAGGTACTGGTATGTCAGGCATATTATATCGTGAACTTGGATTTGCCGGAGTATACATCATAGCATTGATACTCTGTTGCATCAGTATTTGGATGGGTTATATTTTCGTTCACGATACAAAACAGATAAAATTCGATTCTGGTAAGAAATATAAAAGTTCTTTTTGGGACCGTATCAAGTTCTTTTTCAGTTTGAGTCACATAGTTGACGCGTTCAAAGTGACATTCAAAAAGGAAAAAAACAATAGAAGAATGAAAGTTATCGCTCTGACGTTTCTTATAACTGGAATCATGGGTCCATTACAAGGTAAAAAATTAATTAATATGATTGTTATAATAGTTTTGGATATAATATTTTGTTGTGCAGAGTAATTAATTGTGTTTTTTTTTTTTACGAAAGACGATTTTAATAGTAGAGTTCATCTGCTGAACTTTTAATAAATCCGAAAAAATCAAAATTCCATTTTTTTTTTTATAACATATTATCATTGAAATAAAACGTATGATGTCTTGAGTAACGACAAAATAGTTCTAAGAAAAATATTAATTAATGTAGATTATTGATATACCAACTAAGAAACCCGAATAAAAAAGGTTTCATTTAAAACAATTTTGAATAAATTCAAAGAACTGTGGCTGATGTAAATATAAAAATAAAATATGTTAATAACAATTATAAAACAATGAGTGTTAATACTTTAATATTATAATCAGTTTTTCAATTTTTTAAATAGTTATGATAAATAATAATCTTAATAATTGAGAAAATACTAGTTGTACAACGCTTCTTATTTTTGAGTACATATTAACTTTAAAAATAATTATAAATAAAAAAAATAGTGTTTCTGTTTTTACTATTACTAAATAAATCGATTTGATCCCTTCTTCTGAATCCACACACAAATGCGTTGTCGTAATAAATCTAAGATACTAATGTCTATCAATATACTTATATAAATAATTAATTTTAAATAAATAGATAATAATTAATAGAATAATGCATATTATATGGCTGATCGTTCAACTTAGGTAAAGAATATTAAAAAAAAAAATTCAACGAAATTTTTTTTAATTTACGTCTTAGATTACCAAGAGAAAACTATATAATTAATAACACGTTTCATACATACTCGTTTGGTTTTTGGTATTCATATTATCGAAATTAAATAGGTGTCAATTCCATTAATAGTAGTTGCCTAATAAGTATATTAAATTATGAAATAACGATAGAATATTTTTAATAATTACAGAGACACGTTTAAGGTATATTATTAAAAACACGTTCATTTAACATCAACCAGTGAAATTACACAAGTCATATTTTAATATTTTAGATTTTGAGCGAATGAAAGTAAATAAAAAAATAACTGAATACATTTAGTTCTTTGGTATTTTAAAGTTATATTTTAAAACTAATTGAAAATCTCTGGTATGCGCCTAGCTGTACTAAACCTGTTATATATTAATATATAATAATTCGTTTTTACACATTAATTTGAATATATTACAAAGTACAATGTTACATGTTAATATACTACAATGTTATTAAATATCAGTGATACGTGATTATTCGGTGTATAATATGTGTCATTATCACGATTCTAATTATTCATACAATGTAATATTAATTTAGTAGTTCTGTTATTATGTTGTAATGACGTGTTAATTAAATTTTACAATAAATTACTTTTCTAATACAAATATTTGCTTATATTTTTGTATTATTAGGCAAAAAATGCACTCTGAATGCATCAAAATATTATTTCAAATCTTACACATTTTTGTCATACCTATAAGACTATAAATATGTACCTTTGCCTATTAAACTCATGTTTTTATTCGTCGAAATTCTATATAGGTGACAAAGGCGTTGCGTATTTGTTTACTCGAGTCAAGTTTAATTGGAACGAAGTGCAATTCAGCGTGTACTCAACCACTACAATGTGTATCAATCTCGTGGGTCAGTGATATTGAAAATTTACTTCAGTATTATGATGCGAACAATTTTGTCGGCATTGTAATCTTGTTATAATTAATAAGGAATTTTTTTTTTTTTATGTGTCCCACAGGAACATTTTTTGTTCTCGGGGTCGTAGTCAGAAAGTTCGGCGTTGACGACGCGTTGATCGGCACTGTGGCTACTACTGGAAAACTAATATCACAATTCGTATTCGCATCAGCCTCTAGTGCAACCGTATTCTATTTAGGTGAGTTTGGTGTGCCGAAACAAAAAACTAAATTGGTGACGGTATGGTATAGATTATCGGTACGAATACGAACACCGACATAATTATATATTATTATTAGATGTTACAATAATAATAATTAAAGGCCTAGCTCGTGTGACCTTATTAAGAAGTAATATTTAGGCAATATGTAATTTTGTCGCCACCGCCTATGGTATTTGTGTTAGTCGTTAATTATGATTAGTGTGAGTGTGGTTGTAACAGTAACCAGGCTCTCGCTTCATGTGCGCATATGTCAACCCCACCGCCGACCAAAAATGGAACTAGTGATTTTTTGCTCAAAACACGTTTTATAGGAAAAACTCTTACGCCTCGTTGAGTGGTCTGGTTTGATTTATTTATTTTTTTGTTAGGACTGCACATTGAACTTAAATTTATGATTTCGTAGCAAAAAAATAATAATAAAAAAAAAAAAATACGTGAAATAGCTGATAAAAATGTAACTACTTCCGTCAGTTTGATTTTAAAAGTGTAAAGACGCTTGAACGCGACTAAACAAGTGTACTTTCCATAGATCGGAGCACTTTTTCAATTTAAACCAATAGGTAATTCTTGATGATAATAAACATATTCAATTTCACAAATCTGTCAACTTAAGTATTAAATATATTTAAAAATATGCTTCGACCAATGCAAAATAAGTTTGTTTGTTTGTATTCAAACATATTTTCATTTTTAAAATCAAACCACTAGAAATAAGAATCTAAATGCTAGTAATTTAAAAAAAAACAACTTCCTAGAGCCCCAGGAAAAGTGGAAAAATTGGAAAATATTAAAACAATACGTTTCTAAAAAACCTCAAAATTACGTAAGAAGTAAAAAAAAAAAATTTCGGAAAATAGAAAGAAATCACAGTTTGAAAGATAGAAAAAAACATTTTTTTAAATAAGAACGGTTTTCACTTTTTTCTTTTTAACATCTTATTAACTAAGCAAAAATAAAATAAAATTGCATTGTGATTTATGATGAACATGAAGTACTGGTTAACTTTAAATTGCTTTAACATAAAACTTTAAAATATTCAAGCTAAAAAAAAAATTTTTTTCCCAAAAAACCTGACTTTTTTTGACATTTTTATCCTTAAATAGAAATCCCTTAATTTTTGTCAGTTACTTAGGTCGTTTTAATTAAAAATTTACGGGGTATCCAATCCCCTGATATGAAATATTATCATCAATATTACTGTGGAAATTTTATGTACTTTTCAATAATAATTGTAGTATTGTAAATCCGTACCAATATTCGTGTATCTCGATTCCAGGGTCGCTTGTGAACTGTTTACAAGGACCGGCCATCATTTCTATGAAATCAATCATAAACAAAATCATTCCAGCCGAAGAACTCGGTGAGTGTCGATACCTATTCACATATTATTATTATTATTATTACAATATGGTTTTACGATATTTCGTGGTCGTTTTTCATCTTTGTAGGACAAGTCAGCGCAGTCACGGGCATCGGAGAAAACGTTATACCCATTTTGTGTGGCCCGTTGTATAGTTACGTGTACGAATCTACCGTGGACTACTTCCCTGGCGCTTATTTCTTGGTCACTGCAGCCATAACGGTCCCGACCATTTTTCTCTATCTGTAAGTACTAAGTATATTATAATCCTATCTATTATTTATATATAATGTGATATACATACATATAATATCAAAAATAAAAAGCAAAATATTTAGTTCTAAGCAGGGCTTACATAGTTGCATTTGAAAAATAAATTTCCTTATACGTTATTTACTGCAATATGAACGTTGTACAATTTTTGTGTTTATCGTTATTCAGATTTTAAACGTTATACAACTTTTGCGTTTATAATTGTTTAGAATTAAAACGTTGTACAACTTTTGCATTTATCGTTTATCGTTAAAAATGGCTCAGATACGGAAAATAATATAAATTCTCGGATTTATGGTAAATGTTAATATAAAAATAAATCGCGTGGAATAAATATTTATACAAACCCATTATCATAACTTTTAAGTAAATAGATTTTAAATTATTTTGTTTTGCGTCGTTTTTCATTTAATGATATTCTATATATTACGTTTTGTTTAATGATATAATTTGTTAATCGTTATATTTTGTGATATTTAATTATTTTTGCTTACCGTTTTTTGTTTTAATTACGTTTAAAAATATCAATCGTTTATTTTATCATATATAACGTTTGCAAAAGCCTTGGTTCTAAATAATTTTTTTAATGCGCGTTTTGAAAAAACTGTTTTTTTTTTAAGTTTTTTACCGATAACTTCTGCGAAGTTCGTCTGACTTTTTTTAATTTTTTTACATTCATACAAAAATCAAAAATACACATTCCGAAAAATTAGCTAGGTTGCTAAACTAGAATTATGCCTAATATTATTTTGTTGAATTTAGAATTATGCATGATTTATAACTACGGTTATCCATAAACATGGCCATCTCCTAACCCATTTTAAGCGATTCTATATGCATAGGTACCTATATAGAAATGTTGACTTAAATACTTATAGTTACACAACTTTTATTATATCATGAATTATTTTAATTATGAGAATTGAAAATACCAAATTATTTTGGTGAAATTCCATATACCTATGTACAATGTATATATATAATTTATATCTAGCAGGATGGTGGTGCAAAAACGAAACACCTCACTTAATGTTTTACTCTAAAACCTTTCGAGGTCCTATGCATTTTCAGATACATTTTACTTCTATGACTCTAGTAGGTACAACTGACAAGATAAAACAATGGCAGAATTGTTTTTAGATATTGTTATTATTACCGTTGGAACAAACTGGTAATAAAATAATATCGAATCTTGCGCAAACCTCAATCGTAGTTTATTTACGGTTATAATTTTATAAATTGTAATAAATAATTATGATATATAAAACTTGAAATTTCGTTATTTTATTTTAGGTGGCTCTACGTGCAGCACAGAAAGGAAACCAAAGAATCGTACATAGAAGTACCCGACATGGACATTTTGAAAGACTCGAACGGCATTATCACCAAATATGGCGCCATAAAACCGTAACAGTTGATTGTAATATATTTTATTGTTGGGAGGAAAGTGCGTGTTCTGAGTTATTAGTAACAATAGTAATGGGCTACCCACTATTCGTCAACGCAATACGGTTGCAGTTTTCTCATTCCATTCGTATAACTTAGCAAAAGTTCCTACCGATCTGTTGACTGTACATAAAATCACATAAGCACAATAATATACTGACGATATAAGTGCCAGGCCCTATAATAGTATTCTAAAATTATTATGTAAATCAATCGTGTCGGATTTGGTTATAAAATTTTGTGTCTATAACAAACTGTATTTTTTTTTTACTTTTTAGGAAAAATACGTAGGCAAATTAATCCAATATAATACTATGTTGAACTTTTTGTAATATTTCATATTTGTTGTACGTG